>JADBJO010016954.1:7500-39055 GCA_016801955.1 Conus betulinus | reverse complement strand
CACCACACGCCGAACTTCACACACACAATAACATGAACACACACACACGCATCACACACAGAGTCTCTCTCTCTCTCTATCTCCTCTTATCTCTCTCTCCTCTACTCTCTCTCTCTCTCTCTCTCCTCTATCACACACACACACAAAACTCAAATGTCTTTTTTCACAATAGTTTTGCAACTGGGGACTGAGCAATAACCAAAGCAATATAAAAAAAAAAGGGTTATTTACCACACTATCAACATTGTCAGAATTATTTATAAAAATATTCTTCTCCTTATAAGCTGGGGTTAGTATAGGGCATTCAAATAAAAGATGACGAATTGAGATATTCTCCTGACATATACACGCTATACCTCGAAATTTTTTTGTTCCATGTATTTAACCGTAATTTATGAATTAATCTGGCTAGAGATACCTTGGACATGATGGCAGAACGAATAATTTCTCATTAAGATTTCTTCCGCATATTCTTTTCCCAATCGCTGGATCAATTCATGCGGAGAAAAAAAATTTAAGACTTTGTTGAAGGGTGTTTCAAAAATTGTACAAGCTCCCTGCTTTGCCAATTTGTCTGCTAATTCATTCCCTTTTAAGCCACAATGTGAAGGAACCCAGCAAAAATCAACTGCTATACCTCGGGAAAGTAAACAATGTAAAGATGCTTAATTTCAAAAAGAATATCAGTTCTAATTTTAGAGTTCCAGTGCTTTAATGATTGTAAAACTGATTTTGAATCAACACAAAATAGCACACTATAAAATGATACTGGCGTGTCATATAAGATATAATTCAGAGCTTTCATAATTGCATATAGCTCTGATGTATAAATTGAAAATTCTCTGCCTAGATAGAAAGACTTTTGCACATTTAAGGATGGTATAGTGAATCCAGCACCACTGTCAGACGTTTCCATTATTGAACCATCTGTAAATATTTTTAATGATTTGGATAAGTCTTTTCGAGATGTTCTCGAACTTCATTTACTAGAATATTTACATTGTCATCTTTCTTCAAAGTATATTCATCATCAATTTTTGCGTTGAGATGCTCCCATGGGGGCATTTGAGGAACAATAGGAACCTCCGAAATTGCATCAATATCAATACTACATTCTGACATAAGCTCACAAGTGAAATTTCTAATTGTTTTTTTTACAGATAGGCCTCTTACAACGTATTTGGACACATCCAACGTTCGTGTTCATTAATTAAGAGGTAAAATGTTGTCTCCTTATATAGCATTTCATGTGTGTTTGTGTGCACTGGAACACCCAAAGCTAATTTTAAAGCTTTACTATCTAAGCTAAAAGGGAAATGATTTAGATTGCGTACGTCAGCAATAGGGATGGTTCAGTTTGTTCCCCTGATCACTTGCCTTTTACCTGCGTTTCCTATGGCCTCAGTTCACATCGTTCACAGCCCAGCCAGCCACAGCCGACCGATCAAAGCCAGCTGGCCACGTAACTTATGCAGCTACTTAATTTTACAAAAAAAGTAAACGTAGCATTGATGAGCCACACACGGCAGTCGCTCTGTTGATCAGAGAATAAGAGTCATCCATCATCATAGCAGCGCCAGCTGCGCTGCCTCAAGAACATCATCAAAGACCAGATACCTGCACGTCTTGTTGGAATGGTGAGACTGTTCAGTGCGTCGACAAGGAATTTGTTGAACCAAGCGTGCGGATGGAACTACAACACATATGTCAAGTTGACTCGATGGCAATGGAAAAAAGAAGAGGACGAGAATGCTACAAATTTCCATTCTAGTCTGAAACTGCACGACAGGACTACACTGTATGCTTCTTTCGTAATATATCCTGACATCAGTCAAGCTGAGAGAAACCGACACCTGCAGTGTTAGTCAAGAAATTTGAACAACACTCTCAAAAGACACATACATTACGTGGATGAATGTAAACTGTGTGGACCCTGACTTCCCAGCTGGGCCTGCAGCAACCTCACCTCTGGGTGGGAGCTGCTGGGGTCAGAAATCCACAAGTTGTAAGCCGGTAATCCGTGAAGCTAGCCACTTCGCCAAGGCGGCTAGACCGCACTGTCTTCTTTGTACGACCTGTACAGCCAGTTTCCTCGGATCAACCCGCAAGTAATGAAGCAGTGAATGCAACAGCAGTCGATCTGAACATGATCATGATACGAAGATGGTGTTGGAATAGAAGAGACTGAAGCAGAGCGAACACAGCTCAGCCCACATTTGTTAGAGTTTGCTGAGGGTTCTGAGGTACCTATGGAAGCACTCACTCAAAATGACGGTGACTGTGGTCTGAAAAAAAAAAAAAAAGAGATTCTGACTGTTGCAAACCCCTCTTCATCCCTGTACTCTGGCAGTTTCCACCGGTGGCAAGTGGTGTCTATAGAAACATTATGTCGCCATTTCCGAAAAAAAGAAGGCTGGCTAACTTCCATCCCTGAAGTATTGTACCCTAAAGCCATGGCAACTTCTGGACTCTGACTTGTTGTCCATCATGTGGACGCCACCTGGTCGGATGGCCTCGTTGACAAGCTGTGGACCTCCAATTATTTTGTCCCGTTGTTAACCGTGACATCAAGATCATCAGATGTAGCACGAACAGAACAAACATTATTCCAGTGCAGTCCTACTGTCAACTTGTACTTTGCAGAATGGCAAAACCAGACTTACATCGCTCGTGTGAATAGAATCTCAGACTGCTTTTTAACTCTATAAAAGAGCATGGATATTACCCCTATTTTTTTAAATAAGTGATGATGACATTTACCTGACACGTGCAAAAGATCTGAGGTCACCAGTTAAAGGGTCAATCTGTCATGGAATGTAGCTGTCAAAGACAACAGCATTTGAGAGGCTGTTGTGCATTTTGCAGCTCGTTCTGAAATCTGGTGACGATTTGCAGCCGAAGCATTTTCTAAAGTGCACATTTTCCTTGAAGAATGTTTTCGTAAGTCTGTCTGCATTAGTTGACTAATTTTGTTTGCATTATTTGTGCAGGTGTATGAATGAAATGTGTGTGCGTGCGTGCGTGCGTGCGTGCGTGCGTGCGTGCGTGCGTGCGTGTGCGTGTGTGTGTGTGTGTGTGTGTGTGTGTGTGTGTGTGTGTGTGTGTGTGTGTGCGCGCAGATATATACTTATTTGGCTTTCAACGTGTTGGATATGATTATTATGTTCATTTTTTGTTATTCGAATCAAAGTGCAATTCTTGAGAAGTTAAACCAATATTTAAAGACAAAATGAGCTGCTAAATGAAGTATCCATAGGCTGACATTTTGTGTGTTTTCAACAACATTATTATTGTTGTGTTTGTAAGTATGGCACAAGACTGCAAGTTCTGCATTCGAGTATCATTTTGGAAGAAACTGTCTTTATAGAGTTATCGTTCCTACACCATTACACTTCTCTCCCTCTTCCTCGTTCACCTCAGGTGGTCGGTCACTCCCATGTCCCGGATGAAAGGTGCTGTCATCTGCAAATCTCCAAGGTGCCGTGCAGTTTGATGCCCAGAGTCGTTGAGGTCAGCCAGACACTGTCCCTTGCATCAACATGCTGTGGGCAGCTTTGGGGGATGTGATCTGCTGTCATTGGTCCGTGACCACTGAGAGACACCTTCCTGACTGTTTAATGCTAAACTTTGTATGCAGGTGTGGTTTAGGTGATCGTATCCAGCCAGCGGAAAAAAATGTGCTCCTGTTCCTCTCGTTCCAGTAGAGGGTAGCTTTTATTTGGTGTGTGCTGATGATGTTGGAGGTTTACGACAACTTTTGAAGGCTCGGAGAGCTGAGAGGGCATCAGTGAAGACAACGACGCGACCTGCAGTTTTGGCCAAATTTTGGGAGGCCGCTACGGCATTTTGACAGAGGGATTCTGTCTCTACTCTAAAGTTGGTGGAATACTGGCCTGTTGGCACAGCAAGTTCTCCATTATTGCCTGTGTACCGGATGAAAATTGTGGCTTCAACAGCCGGTGTGGGGGGGTTAGTCGCCAGACCATCTGTAGAGGTATGTGTCCAATTTTCCTGGCGACACAGGTTGCAGAAGTTCTCGGCCATGGCCTTTCATTGAGTGTCTAACCGAGTACCTCTTCCGTCAACTCCAGGGATGCTGGTGAAGACAGATGGAAACTGGTACCTCTTCCTTCATGCGACACTAGCAGGTGCTGGAATACACTTTGCTTAGCGTTCCATCATGACAGCTCTCTCAAATCTTGGTGACTGGTGAACGCAATGATGTCTGTTTTTTTTTTAGCTGACTGTCGTGGGATGGCTTACTGTAATTCTTTTTCAGTTAAAAAAAAAAAAACAGGTCATAATTTCGCCTGATGGTTCTTCTTCACGGAGTTCACGCAGGGATCTGTGCATGCATGCTACTCTACGTTATCACTGAAGTCTGTAGTTTTGATTTGCTTATGGATGTCTATGAAGAGGTATGATAGTCCCTGTAGGGAGACCGGGCAGAGACTGTCTATATATATATCTATATATATATATATATATATATATATATATATATATATATATATATATGATCCTACATCATGACACCTTCCATGGGAGTGCCAAACAGAAAATGTCAGTAAAAATATTTTGATTCTAATTATTGTACTAGTCCTCGATCATGAAACTGTTTTTTTTTTGTTGTTGTTGTTTTTTTTTTACATGTATTGATCCCGCACCATTATACTAGTCGACTAATCCTACATCATTGTACAAGTCCTTGCGGGATACCAGGCAGGAAAATGTCATATAAAATGTATTAATCCCACATGATTATACGGGTCTCTATGGGAACACCGTATAGACACTCTTTTTTCTGAAGGTGATTTCTGTACGTTTCGGTCCTATTTCTGTTCCTCTTCATCAGACGTTTTCGTCGAACACAGCACGATAATTTCTTTGAGCTTGTGCGGAAGGGGGTTGGCTGGCAGTCGTCGTCAGTCTAAGAACCACCGTTTTTTTTAATTTACTCCGCCTTCAGGTTTGATCACAGAGAGACAGCCGTGGCTGAGAAAATAGAATTCAATGTTTCCCACGAAAAGGGGGAGCCTCAGCAGGCGTACTGGTCAATATGAAAAAAAGGAAAAAGCCGCGTGGATGAAATGCGTTAGCTGGAGAGAGAGAGAGAGAGAGAGAGAGAGAGAGAGAGAGAGAGAGAGAGAGAGAGAGAGAGAGAGAGAGAGAGAGACATTCAACATTTCTATACAGTAAAACAGATAACAACTCCATGGCATCTAGATCTTAACTCTTCAAACCAACTGTACACTGCATGCTACCTTTTTCATAGTTTATCTTTAAGGTTAAACCCAAGACGCTTCAAAACTCTTTGATTCAGCACTTGTCTGCGACGTTCCAACACACCATTCAACAGATACAGGTACGGCGTTATAGATGCACTGACAAAAATGAAAAAGATTGATACCGAGATATTTACCTCACCGTGAACCCACACTTCCTGTGAGGTCAGAGCAGCCCACAACGTCACAAGGCACCAACAGCAAACGTCCCCCATAGAAATTCTGATAATACAACGTCCTGTAGTGAGGTCATTCTCTTGGTTGTCTCTGGCTAGAAAATCTAAAGTGTTGCCTCGGATCATGCTGTGGATGTAAATCTGTCCCGCCACAGTGGACACCATCATCATGCCGTTCATAACGACCAGCAGGCTGAAGGCGTAGTGATGTCCTCTGGTTGTTCTCCAGAGACAGGCAGGGGGATGCAGAGGCTTGTCTGACTGAAGTCACTGTCTGATGACACAGTGGGAACTACAGACAGACAGGCACCTGCCAGCCACGCCAGGAGACAGACGAGAGAAGTCACTCTCTTCTTCCACTGATACCCAGCTTTGTTCATCCAGGTGAGGACAACACACCTATGCAGGGCCATACTAACATCTACAAAGACGGCCACCTCACAGGAAAGCAAGAAAATGAACGCTAATAGCTTGCAAAAGACACCGGACCTCCACTCCGTGTCCTTCCACAGGTAGTCACTGCCATACGTCTGGTCCACCACACACTGCACACTGAAAGATACACCCCCATCAGGAATTTAGAAACACACAGGTGAGACAAAAATATTGTGGTGCTGTCCTTCTCTTTGCCCTCTCTGAAAAAAACATGACACAAATAAGACTGTTGCCGAGCCGAGAAGGATGAAAAGTGTCAGAAGGTAGATAAAAATCCGCTGCACCTTAGCTCCCAGAAGATTGTTACAGGTGGAAAAGGTGGGAAGGGGGGCGTGACAATTCCTCGTATTGACATGGTCTGGCAAAGTCTGAATACAGCAGAACTTGAAGCTGTCGGCGTGCAATTCTCTAAGCTTGCTCAGGTTCCTTAACAAGGTGTGAGGAAACTCTAACATTTCACTGCCACGGTGATCCAACTAGCCAGAAGGGGATTGTCATACCCTTTCCCTGTCACAGTCCGAGTATTGCTGCCAGAAAGGTTGAGGACAACGAGTCCAGAGAAAGGCTGAAGTGTGTTCAGGTCGAGGTTTGGTATTTCCACGAATGCCAAGTCCATGATTCTGAGATTAGGAAACTTCACAGCCTCTTCTGATCCACTGTGAAACAAATCAGTTAAAGGATTTTTTGCTAGAATCAAATGAACTAGGTTGCTGACATTGGAGAGGGTTTCCAAAGAAACAATCTTCAACTGGTTTTCACTGACATCCAGAATCTGCACGTTGGGGAGCTCTGGAAGGAGCAGTACTGTTAGACAGCAGTGGGTCATGTTCAGATAGACCAGCATCGTATTCCTAAGTAGACTTTCCGCTTTCATTTCACTACCAGACACGTCTAAATAGCGCACGTCCGGAAACTCGTCTATATGAAACACCTGTCTGCAGGTAAAAGCCAGGCCCTGGCAGGAGCACTGGTCAGGACAAGACATGGAGCAATACCATTCATCGTCATACTGAGGACACTGGTTTCTGCCGTCACACACATGATCTGGGTGCAGACACACACCCGAGACTGACGGCAGCGAAAGTACCCAGGGCAGGAGTAAGTCTCGCACCCTGCCTCGTCTTCTTTGTACGGGCAGTCATAAACGCCGTTACATCGCACAAACACAGGAAAGTGGTAAGCTACGAAAGGACATTCAAAATGCGTTGGGGGACTCGGGGATCCTGGCACCATTATAGTGTAACTGACCCCCATTATGTCTATGTCATCATAAAAACGAACGAACCAGGGCTGGGAAACCGTATCGTTCCCATTCTTGTTTTAAAATGTACAATGGACTTCCATGTACGTTATGTTCACACAGTCTAGTGTCGAGAGATTTCTTGCAATGAGGATTGAAAAGGCTGCACTTGTTTGACTCATCAACACACTACCAAATATATGGTGGGAGAGAAAAAAAAAAGCAATAAAATTACAATTCAGTTGTTGCAAAAGCTGGTAGTAAAATGGTGGAAGTAAAAAGTAACATGATAGATAGAAAGAGACGTATTGCGGAAAGAAAATAAAGATATGCATCGTATGGAATCAGCCTTATCCCGAGTGATGCCCGTAAAAGAAAATGGACATCAACAACATGAAGTCCATCAGCACTTCTGTTAAGTAACACAAACATCGTCAGTCAGTCAACACTGACGCTTGTCTGTTTGCTCAGATTTGCCAAAAATTTCATTCGTGCAAAGAAACAACAACAAAAACAAAAACAAAACAAACAAACAAAGCAAAACAAAACAAAACAAAACAAAACAAAACAAAACAAAACAAAACAAAACAAAACAAAACAGACAAACAACAGCATAAACCCCCAACCAACCAACCAAACCAAACAAAAGAAAACAACAAACGAGGCAAATTATTTGTCTGCTTCACGAGTGATTAACACAAACAACAGCATGAAGTGTTCATGGTGGATGGGGAAGGAGAGAGGAATGGTATGCAATTCCAATAAAATAAATATCCTTTTCGGAAAATCAATAAATAAGCAGAAAATGAAACATATCACATCTGAAGAATGATAATCATGATAAAATTGATAGTAATACTAGTAATAATAATGATAACTATAATGATAATAATACTAATGTGTATTATTTTCGTTGTAGTTATCATTTTTATCATCCTTTTTTCTATGTATGTATAGTGATTAATAAGTTTGATCCGTGTGTGTCATTTAAAGCTGGTGTTCTCAGAAATACGTGCCTGTTTTTTTTAAATCCTGAGTGTAAAGTTTAATTTTCGATGCGGCCTGATCGTCCCAGAAGACAGACACTGTGAAAACCCGAAAATAAAGCTACTAACGTCTTAAAATAGTGCATGAGAAAAAAGGGGAAAAGCAGCATGAAAAGAACTGACATATTAAATATTATAATGCGCCTATAGAGCGAGTTATAATGCGCCTACTTCTCCCCGCCCTTCCCCTCTCCTGAATGAAGAGATTTATCCCTGTTATGGGAAATAACTCTTTCAAGGCCAGCATAGCCTCCCTGATCCTTACCTGACCACTGTCACCACAAGGTAGCGATTTCTCGAATGGACACGGCGGATGGACACAAAAAGTCTCGTCACTCCCGTCAAAACAGTCTGCACTGTAATCACAAACCAACGTAAAAGGCAGGCGCGCTTCATTGCTGGAGCACAGAAAGTACAACGACTCTGACGTGTTGGGAGCCACGCACCAAGATGACGTCAGCGCAGTAAGTGCCTCGTCAGAGGGCTGAAAACTGACGTCATTGTCTGCCCAGCACTCGCTTAGCAGATCACAAGCTAAAAAGGCTGGTATCCAGTGGTTATCAGGGCAGCGAGTGGTGGGGGCAGGGAGTGTGCAAAAATGTGCGTGGTTGACGACAGATATATTTGTCAGTGTGACTGGTCCCTGCTCTTCTTCCTGGTTCAGATTTTGTCGTTGTTTGTCAGGTCTGTTGGAGCCCGAGGCAGAATCAAATTCACACAAGTAGTAGAAAAACCTCTTTTGGTGCAAGGCTTTGTGAATTGCACACATATGTTTTTTTCTTGATTTATCATCGCCCCACAGACTGGTGGTGCGATAGATAGAGTACCTGTTCGTTAGGTTACAGTGAGGTTACTGAAACATCAAGCAATCCAATTTTTTTTTTTTTTTTTTTTTTTTTTTTTTTTTTTAACTGTTGCTGAAATGTCACACATGACACTGACTTTATGTCTATTTATCCATACACAGTCACCCTTACACACACACACACACACACACACACACACACACACACACACACACACACACACACATGAGCGCGCGCACACACAGGCAGAGACACTTTGACACTTTGATATTTTATTGTCATTACCAAAGAGGTCTTTTGACAAGGGGGGAGAGGCAACAGAAAAAAAACATTTCCCTCTTCCTTTCCTGCAAACAAATAGTACACTTTCATTCCTAGTGTGTATCAAATCCAAAGTTAAAAAAACAAATAAATTGGTAATTCAACATGAAAAAAAAAAAAAAAAAAAAAAAAAAAAAAGACAGACTCGACCATCCGCTCAATTAAATGATGTCATTGTATTTTACTGATCTCTTCAACATGCGATGAATGAAAATATTCATTCAGATATCTCTTATATGTATTATCTTAAATTTCACTATCCTTCATCTGTCTAATTTTCAATGCTTCCGCGATGAATTTCGCAACTGATTTAATTACAAGTTCATCATCTGATGATAACACGCCAGCGACATTTTGTCTTTTTTCGCTATATCTAACTGGAAAAATGAACAATTTGTCCGCACTTCATTATAAGCAGTACAGTGGAACAGAAAGTGTTCTTCGTCATCAATAATATGTCTACATGCAGGAGATTCTGTGGATGTTTCACATTCAAACATCTTTTGTTTCGCATTAAAACCTAAAGTTCTCAACCTAAATCTTGCGTAATTTATTGTGCCATCTATCTGTTATGACATTGAGAAACTTTTCAGAATGGAACACATTCTTAAATGAGAAAAACCAGCGATATTTTTCTTTACTTTCCATATCTGAGTGCCAATTCTGTTTAAAAAAGAACAAATAAGCCTGTCTTTAAATTCCGCAATGAACTGTTGCTCATTTCCTACTTCCTGGGTCATCCACACTATTTCCAAAACCGTTCTGAAAGGACTTTCTTTACTTTATAAGCCCAGTTTTCTTAAATTTCAGCTGCATAAGTAAGACTGGGTTTTATCTGTGTATCAAACATTTTCCAAATATACCACAGTCTGTACAATTCAGTTTTCTCAGGGATTTCAGAATTTCAATGGTACCTTTTTTCCCTTTCATCAGAGATTCTTCCCATGCGTAACGGAAAGTTAATTTTGTGAAAATGTCATTCCAAGATATTTATATGAATTAACTACTTGAACATCTGCATTTCCATAAGACCATTTTTCATACACTGATAGGTGACCACCCATTCTAAAGACCACTATATTTGTCTTATTCAAGTTAACTGATAACTAAACGATCTGCTTCTTCTTTCAATACATTTAGTTGGTTTTGCAAACCTACAACTGTTCCGGACAGAAGAACAACATCATCAGCATACAGTAGTAAAACTAATTCAACTGCTCCAGGTATCATCTGGATACCATGTCTTTCCTTTGCGGGACATTCCACCGCCAGTTCATTTATGAAAAAAGAAAACAACTGTGGACTTAACAAGCATCCTTCTTTTACTCCATTTGGACAATCAAAATAATCCGAATACTCACTCTTCACACGCACACATGCAAGCACTGAGTTGTAGACCCCTCTAATAGCCATGTATAATTATTTACTATTAACACCACTTTTACGGAGTACATTCCACAGAGCATTCCGATTTACCGAGTCAAAGGCCTTCTTAAAATCTACAAATGCAATGCAGAGCTTCGATTTGCAGAGTAGATGTTTCTGAATCAAAGAATATAGTGTAAATATATGGTCTATGGTGCTGTAACTGGTTCTAAAACCTGCTTGTTCTTCCACTATTTTTTCTTCAGTTTCAGCCCATTCAGTTAATCTTGCATTTAGTATGTAAGTATAAATTTTACTTTAAAAACGCTGGTAAGTGATACTCCACGATAGTTATCGGGATTGTTAACGTCTCCTTTGTTTTTGTAAATTGGTACAATTATAGATTTAGCCCATTCTGATGGAAAGATGCCATTATCAAAAGGTGAGTGAATAAAATGAACCAGGAAATTGATTACCATTGTGTTTGCATTCTTCAACATTTGCTATGATTCTATCTGGTCCTGCACTCTTTCCTAATTTTAAATGTTTAATACCAGCAACTACTTCTTCACTGGAAATAGGTTGATTAAATAATGGCTCAGTTTCATTTTCTTCTACCATACCAGTCTCTTCTTCCTTACTTTTATTATCAAAACTATGAAAAACGCCCCAAAAATGGTCGTGCCACTGTTGAACTGAGATTTCGTTGTACACAAAACGTTTTTTTGTTTATTTATAGATCTTATCACTGACCAGAACATTTTAGAATCATTGACTGAACTTTTTTGCAGAGAGAAAGAGAGAGAGAGAGAGTATCCATGGCCACCTTGACAGCAGCGTCAGGTGAGACATTAGCCGTCAAGGGCCCCAGTTATTCAACTTCAGGATAGTGCAAAAATTTATTACATTTTTTTTCTCTGTGTACTGTTTCTAAATTCCTTAAAATCTGTTCACCAAAACCTAGCACGAAAAATAACACTTTTGTAAAAGTTTTCCTTTTTGGCCGTGTGTCTCTCGGTTTTTATGATGATGATGAAAACACTGAAAAATAGTTAATGTATTACCAGACAGGGAACCGTCTGTTTTTCCTAGACAGGGTCTGGTCTGCCCGTGGCTCACGTTGTGGACTTCCGGGATGCATGCACCTCTTTCCACACGCTGGCTATGAGGAAACCGCCTGACATGACATGTTTCAACTACTTGTGGGGAACCAAGTGACCGTCTCGAGTCCATGACAGAACAGGGAAGTAGTTTGTCTTGCTTTGACCCCATGGAAGCAGAAGACAATGTGAAAGTCTTTCACCAACGTCTACAACGGTGTAGAACCAGGCTTTTTCTTTGGCAAAGGCGCCCGACATGCTAATGATGTCTTTGGAAACACTGAACAAACTATTCAGTAGAGAGACGAATGAACTGTTCCATATTACAACATTTATGTGCAACTATGTATGTTGTGAAAGGAGCGAGTGAGCTCTTATTTGTATACCTCAAATATCAAGCCTTATAGAGACAAAAATTGTCTCACTGGTGATGGAATAGGGCTGACGTAAAGACTCAAGATTCCTTTCAATTTCGGTCAATTATGGCCGCAGCAAAGACTCCTGAGTGGAGTGTCTTGTAGCGGGGCACTGGGTTTTCACCTCGTTAAAAAATAATGTTTGTGTGTGTGTGTGTGTGTGTGTGTGTGTGTGTGTGTGTGTGTGTGTGTGTGTGTGTGTGGGAGGGGGGGGGGGATGCACGCATGCGTGCATGTGTGTAGGCACGCGCGTCCTGTTATTACCCTGACTGGAGTTTTGCTTTACCACGTCCACTGCCTCCTGAACTGTCCATTTCAGCCAGTCCTCCGCTTGAGCTGGACTGATCTCAAACCGTTGTGTCACGAGTCCTCAAGTATAGCAGCCTTGTTTTTCCTGCTCTGTATTCTAGAGGGATGGATTTCAGGGGTAGCTTCAGCTTTGCTTTGTGACAGTAGTCAGCGAATCCTGGTGTGACACCAAGCCACTTGTTTCATTGTGCATATGTTGTTTTGGCCTCTGTCTATTCCACTGTGCTAGTGCTGATATTATCTATCAGTCAAAAACAAGAGAAGATCCGGAATCAGTATGAACTGTAGACACAAGACCTTGTATTCGTCACATTGGTCTATCACCTGTAAAGAATTTTCCGCTAATTTCTTGGTTTACTCTTTCTTTTCTGTGCCATTATAAACAACATGGTCACAAATATCATAGACATCAACAGCACAAACACCATATCAACAGCATTATTGCAACAGCAACATGCATTGTTTTTTGTCATCACTATCTTAATGTTGTAACAGCTGCAGCAGTCGATAAGTAATAATGACATCAGCAACCGTGACAACATATAACTGTAGTTGCCATCGTCATCAGCATTCTTCACACAACTCATCTTAGATATATGTCGGCTAACTTACCTGTGCTCCAAACACAAAGGCGTTCAAAACATATTCTTGACTGGTATGCAATCGTCTGATCATCCCACTGAGGCGCTTGTCGGTAGCTGTAATGATAAATTAGACGTACAAATATATCTCTCTCTATCTCCACCCCACCCTCCCCCCCCCCCCCCCCACACCACACACACCTCTCTCTCTCTCTCTCTCTCTCTCTCTCTCTCTCTCTCTCTCTCTCTCTCTCTCTCTCTCTCTCTCTCTCTCTCTCTCTCTCTCTCTCTCTCTGGCAAGACTGGAATTACCATGTACAGCACAGTGACAGATTTGAATTATATAGAACGTATAGTCATTCACGATGTTTACCTGTCTATTATGTCAATGAACATAGATAGACATTTAAAACATATTATGACTAGGTTTAGATTTGGTTTCTCTGAGCTCTTTACTCATTACATTCGTTATAGACAGTCATCTAATAGAAATTTAACCTGTGCACAATGTCGAAATACATTAAATGAAAGAGAAAGAAGCAGATACGATAGAGGATGAAATTAATTTTGTATTGGTTTGTCCAGTATTAAAAGATCTTAGAGAGCAATTCATCCCACAGAAGTATTTCAAGAACCCTTGCCTTTTGAATTTAACCTTGTTAATGTCATCATCAAATGAAAACACTGTAAAACAGTTAGCTATATATTTATACAATGCATTCAAGAGGCGAAGTATGTATATAACATAGAGAAGTATGTATATAATGTAAAGAATACCAATGTCAATTTGCGACATCCATCACAATGTATATCTCCGTTCTCAGGAGCTTTGGCCTTTATGAATAAAACATTTGAGTTTTGAGAGTCTCTGTTGTTTCGAAATATGGGGTTTAGATAAGACCGCCCTCCACTGTGAATCAGTATATATGTTCAGTTTTAAAGATGTTTTGGACATGCATTGCCTAAAGACCTTGTTTATGGTAAAACCAATAGGTGCCCAGTTGTATCTAGTTTCAGCAGTGAGATGTGACGCCACTTGCTAAAACTGTTACAACTGGAATATGGTAGAACAGTCAGCAGAGCTTATGATAAACTATACGAGCTTGATGAAAGATGACACACCAGCCAGATTTCTTAAGTGCGTCTTCGTTTTGATGTGGGTTGGGTTTTGCCTGGTTTGAATGGAGGTAATGGACATGTACACGGACTTATGTATCCTTTCGTCAGCGACTGATGGCAGAAAGAAAGAAAGAAAGAAAGAAACATGTGACCAATTCAGAATCGTGGAAGGTTTGAATTTTATACGAATCATCGTAATTTTCTTGATCTGAAATCCTGTAGAAGCCCTTGATATGGGTAGACATTTGTAACAACAAAACTCAGACTTGGTATTCAGAAATAACTATCTATTATTATAGACAGACAATAATAGTTAATCGTAGTGACTGACGTTGTCCTCTAAGCAGAGAATCGTCAGAGAATGAATTCTTTTTTGCCCTGCTCTTAAAAATGTTCGGAAGAAATTCACGATTCTTCAAGCGTAACTATCATATGTATAGTTGCTAATTTCAGTTGGTCGTGTGTGTGTGTGTGTGTGTGTGTGTGTGTGTGTGTGTGTGTGTGTGTGTGTGTGTTTTGTTCTGTGTGTGTCTCTGTGTGAGAGACAGACAGACAGACAGACAGGCAGACAGAGACAGACAGCGCTAGACAGACAGACAGACAGACAGACAGAGAGAGAGAGATCTAGAGACAGAGACAGACAGAGACATACAGACAGACATACGGACGGACAGACAGACAGAAAAGTAGCCAGGAACAGGGGTATGGGGTCTTAGGAATGGCGAGGAAAGCGCGGAAGGTGGGAGAGGGAGGGAAAGGAACAGGGTTGTGGTGGCAGAAACTGCATATTACAAACGGATGACACATGACAAACACAAATCGAGAATCTTACATGTTGTGAAAATTAACGGAGGCCATAGCCAACCCGACAAATACATCACGACTACGACGGTTCCCACCACACCACCTCCATCACCGCGTCCATTTCTGACTTGGTGTTAAAACTGGCCAGGTAACCCCCGCGACCCACGCACTTTTGCCTGGCCTGGTAGTAGGTCAATGGCTCTGTTGGCTGACCCAGCAAGTAACAGCGACCCTCCACATAAAATCCACCACGGGCACACGGCTCGTGATGGCATAGGGCCTCGTCCTGAGCGGAATCACATTCAACAATCAGGTTGCAGGACAGATGAGGCTGAAGATCAGTCCAGGTTGGGGTGGAGCAGTTCCACTGGTTGTCAGACAGCTTCTGGGGTGTGGAAGATTGCTGTGCGGGGACAACATCACACACACACACACACACACACACACACACACACACACACACACACACACACACACACACACTAAATAGATTATATTGACATGGACCGTGAAAACAACTTGTATGCATATCCTAATGACAATCCTTATAATGTTATTCACAAACGATGCTCTCAAGACAGCGTTATACAACAAAAATGGACGAAAATTAGTAGATATTTGTTTGGAAAATAATACGCATATTCTTAATGGTCGCTCACTTGCGATCTTCAAGGAAATTTTACTTGTTTCAACACAAAAGGAAATAGCGTTGTAGTTTATTTCATTGTATCACAAGACCTAATGAACGATGTTACTGCATGCAAAGTTCATAAACTCACTGTATATTCTGATCATTGTCCTATAGAACTGTCTATTTTACTCCCTACTGTTGGCAATGATAGACCTAATATAAAAAATGCGCATGTTGACAGTGCTCCCTAACTTAATAACACGTCAAACAGAAATGACACAAAAGTTAAAACCACTACGTCATTTATGTGGGATGACGAATCTGCAGTAAAGCTAAACATTGCTTTAAATAACCCTATCATGAAGAGTCGTATAGATGAAATAGAGAAAGGTATGGAGAAGACACAAGGTCACGATACGTCGGACTTCATTGACAACATGGTTAATGATCTGACCCAAACAATAAAAGACGCAGCATCTCTATCACTCAAACAAGACAAATGCGCAAAAGAAAGAGAAAAAAATCCGAAACACAAAATAAGGTTTGATGAAAAATCTTTTCTCCTAAGGAAAGAAGTAAGATCACTTTAAAATGCACTGAACAGACACCCTTTCAATCGATACCTACAGGCAAAGTACTTTGAACTGTGAAGGCATACAAAAGTATTTTAAGAAAGAAAAAATATAAACAAACTTGTTAGAGAACTAAATGAAGCCTTTGAAAAGGATCCAAATCAAATATGGGGAACACTAAACGAATTAACAAACATGCAAAACACGAATCAAAATAAAAAGAAGGAAATCCATGAAGACAAATGGATATCTCACTAAGAAAAAAATAATTAGCAGGAATATTGAAATAACAGAACAGAGAAAAAAAAAAACTGACTGAGCAAAAACTGTCTGAAGCAAGAAATATTATATATAATCCAAAGGTTGATGAACCAATTAGTATATCTGAAATCCATAAGACATTTCGAAATTAAAAAAAAAAAAAAAAAGCCACGGGAAAGGACGGAATCTCAAATGAAATAATCAAAGCCAGTTTGCCTAATTTAATTGCACCTCTTAAGAATGTATTTAACTGGGTACTAAGATATCGCCAGTACCCCACTCTGGGGAAACATGGCATTTGTATGCCCATTTATAAAGCGCGGCGATCCTACAAATCCTAACAATTATCGTGGAATTACTTTAAATTGCTGCCCCCGAGTAATGCTTTCTGTAAAATATTAAACAATAGGATAACACATTACATAGAAAGCAGAGATTTATTTATAAAGAACAGGCAGGATTTCGAAAATCCTATGGAACAACAGATCAGATATTCATTTTTTTAAAAAGATCATTGACAGTGAAATAAGAAAAAAGAATGGCAGACTATACTGTTGTTTTGTAGACTTTAGAAAAGCATTTGACAGAATATGGCATGACGCTTTACTTCTGAAATTATACAATATAGGTATCAATGGCTTTTGTTATCGGGTTATAAAAGATACGTAACACAAAGCGATGGTTTGTGGAAAATCAAATAATGGATTTACAAGATCAGATCCGGTTAAACAAGGACTCTTCAAGGCAGTTCGCTTAGCCCGACGCTGTTTAATATCTTTATAAATGATATTTCAGACTATATTGATAACAATGATTCTCCTGTTATAAACAAGCTGAAAGAAACACGAATATCGCATTTATTATATGCTGACGACATATTTATGTTGTCAAACACAAAATCGGGATTACAAACAAAACTTAATCAACTTCATAATTATAGTAGAATGGGGCATGAAACTAAATAAAGATAAAACAAAAGTTGTCATATTCACTAAAATTGATTCAAAATTTTCAACCGCATTTACATGTGGAGATGATCCTCTTGAGACAGTAAATGAATACAAGTATTAGGAATTTTTTTTTTTTTTTATAAAAGTAGAGAGCTACATAGAGCTCAAGATCATCTAGCAAAACGAGGTAAAAAAAAAAAAAAAAAAAAGCTGTACATTCCTTACTACGTAAAGTAAAGGGAGAACATGTCAATGTATCATCAATAGCAAAACTCTTTGATGCTTTGATTTCACCAGTTATGCTATATGCCGACGAAGTTTGGTTTCCACTTACAGAAAAGATAGGACATGTTGAAAAGCAAATTACAATGTTCGACATTTATCATAAATACCTATTATCCAATAGTCCCGATCGAGAACGTACATGTAAAATTTGCAGACATGTATTAGGCGTACACAGAAAAGCAATGAAATTGCCAGTACTAGCTGAACTTGGAAGATTTCCCTTGTGCCAAGAAATAATGAGTCAAGTAGTCATGTTTTGGATCCATATAATGGAATCAAAGGAAGACTCATATATAAGGGATGCATACGAAGATCTTGACCCATCATCTTCATGGAAATCTTATGAAATCGCAGGCACAGAATGTAAAATATATCACTTTGTTGACAACAACACCTTCGCTTAGGAGGGAGAAATATTTTCATATGATAAGTGAGACTTGGGTTGGGTGCTTAAGGCGGCTGACCCCCTCCCCCCCCCCCCCCCCCCCCCCCCCCCCCCCCCCCTTCTCGTTTACAATGCTTTTTGGTGCATATTTTATTTCATTTATTTGTGTTTTTCTCTTGTTCATTTCTTTCATATGCAACACACCCACTACACACAATCACACCTTGCCCCCCTCACTCTCCTTCCCCTCCCTGTCCTCTTCTCTCTCTCTCACTCTCCACTCTTCCTCTACTTTCATTCTCTCTCTCTCTCTCTCTCTCTCTCTCTCTCTCTCTCTCTCTCTCTCTCTCTCTCTCTCTCTCTCTCTCTCTCTCTCTCTTCACTCTCTACCCTCTTTCCTCGTGCCATGTTCCCCGAACACATCTCACCCTCTCTCCCACTGTCCCTCTTTCAACTTCATTCAGCACTGTGGCTTCACATGGGGAGTATTGCGCATGTTAATGTCTGTACTGTGTTTATTGTTTTGTCGCTGAGGAAGGTTTATTGCCGAAAATTTCTTGTCTTGTTTTGTGTCGTGCATTAAATGCGTTACTTCACACTTTGTGCTTTGTGCTTTTCCCCCGCTTTTCGTCGTGTTCCGGTAACGCTGCAGTTTGTTTCATTTATCATGGTCATTGTCTCCAAAAGTAAATAATTATTATTTTCAATTGGGTACGGCCATTCTTTTCTTTTTCTTCTACTTCTATTTCTTTGAAAGAAGTTAAAATTGCATGTGGACATGATGCAAATGTGTAGAAGTAAAGAAAGGGCACGAACTTCCATTAGTATCCATATTATACAGTAAAAAAAATGATGGTAAATAAGACTTTCCAGCACAAGACATGTGAAGAATCCACCGGATGAAAACCGTTATTTCGTACACTGAGATAAGTTATACAAAGATAAATAGGATAAAGAATAACCTACCTAAAACACACATATTGTGCACAAACTCAATGAAAATAAATCTTATTTGATTAGAAACAACCGTGTTTAAGTTAATGCGAGTGAGAACAACTTATAGTAAAGGAACATAGGAGTGCATGAATATACTGACATTCCTTTTAACAAAATTAGAATGTGAAGTATAAAGCCTCTTTCTTTCATAATCGGGAAAAATGAATAAGAGCCGCAATATGTTAAGAAAATAAAAGAACTAGAGTGAAAGTGGTTTCGAACCAAAATACTATTAGTACTTCGAGTATTACTAAGATCACCACCAACGCCACCATCACTACGATCATCACGCCTACAACAACAACTACTACTACTGTTGCTGCTGCAGCAGCTAGTACTGCTGTTCCTTTGTACAGCACCTAATCGGCATCACAGGGCTCTAAGCACTTTACAAAAATGCAATTAGAACATAAATATGACGAAAAAAAAAATTCACCGGATCAATCATCGCTCTCTCTCTGTCTGTCTGTCTGTCTGTCTGTCTCTGTCTCTCTCTCTCTCTCTCTCTCTCTCTCTCTCTCTCTCTCTCTCTCTCTCTCTCTCTCTCTCTCTCTCTCTCTCTCTCTCTCACACACACACACGCACACGCACACACACACACACACACACACACACACACACACACACACACACACACACACACACACACACACACACCTCTAGCTGAGAGAGAGAGAGAGAGAGAGAGAGAGAGAGAGAGAGAGAGAGAGAGAGAGATTGATTGATTATTTGATGATTGATCTTTAATATACAAGGATGAGATTTTAGACCAAAGCCTAGTCTTATAATCTGTCCTTGTCATGCATACATTATTTCAGCATATATCATTCATACTGACAATTCAACATAGCAACATGGTAATCTAATTCTACAATGATAAACAAACTATTCATAAAAGCACTAATGAGATGGGGGATGGTAAAACAGAAGGCAAATTACAAACAAACAAACAAAACTACACAGAGAGAGAGTCAGAGAAGAGGGTGGGGAAGAGAGAATGTAGGTTGGGGGGGGGGGGGGGGGGGGGGAGAAAAGAAAAGGGATGGTAGACAGAATGGGTGTGGGGATGAGCGATTTTAACGGAGTAGGTTTTATGTTTAGACAATTTATTATTCAAAGTATGGTTCACAGAAGGCTTTGCGAATGGGCGCTAATGATTGTAATCGAATAACTTAATTACTGAGACATAAAATGTTTATGCAAATGTTCCTTCAAAAGTTTTAGAGTATTCATGTTTTTTTTTAAGATTCGGTAGAAGTAAGTTCCAGACATATGGTCCAGAGTAAGCTAGGCTTGTTTTGTATAGATCAATGCGTGGGTAGGGAAGAAAGAATTTCGTCGAGCCAGAAAAGCTGTTCGACCTTGTAAAAAGGGCATTGATATAACATGGCATTGTATCTGTCAAAATTGTAAACATAAATGATGCTTGTTGAATTCCAACTGCCTATTCAGAGGAAGTATGTTCAGCGCTTTTAGTTTTTCGTCTGTTGTTAGTGATACAGCTGGATGGAGTAGCTTTGCTTCACGTCTATGGAGATAATTCAGCCTTTTTATCGTGGACGTCACTACTTGCGTCCCACACTGTTGAAGCATAATTGATACGTGACATTATATGATTTAAGGACATTAGTGTTGGCGTAGCGCTTTAATTGAGATGACAGGAAAAAGGTGGTTTGAGACTACCTTGCATACGTTATTGAGATGAGATTGCCATTTCAATTCTTTATCTATAGTTAACCCTAAAAACACGATGCTCATCTACCTGCTCGATAGAAGTGCCATTCAACTGAAGTTTTAGGCAAAGAGGAGTCAACTAGTGTTTTTGGCGGGTAGCTATAATCATAGATTTGGTTTTGGCTTGGTGTATGACCGTTGAGTTTAAATGACACCAGTCTGACACGTCGTTTACACTTTCCTGGAGAGAAGTTTCTATTGTCTGTAGATCACTACCATTCGTTTGGAGCGACGAGTCATCAGCAAGTAAATCTGTCGTGACCTTTTCATCTGATACGGACAATGGTAAATCATTGATGAAGATGCAGAATAGTAGGGGGCCTAGTACTGAGCCCTGTGGGACTCCACGTCTGACAAAGTCTGAAGCAGAGGTTTTGCCATTAAGCGCCACATACTGAGTCCTATCGTTCAAGTATGATTGGAATAATGAGATTGTTGGGGTATGGTTCAAGTAGACAGATAGTTTCTTTAGAAGAATAGAATGATCAACAAGATCAAACGCCTTTTTGAAGTCAAGAAAGAAAACCCCTGTCATTTGTGATTGGTTCATATTTGAAAGCCACGAGTCACACATTCGTGTCAATGCTGTGTGGCAGGAATGATTAGATCGAAATCCAGATTGGAGTGGGTGAAATAGTTTGTTTTTCTCCATGAACTGAGATACGCGTGTGTGTATGTGTCTTTCAAGGGGTTTGGATAGAACCGATAGTAAGGATATAGGTCTGAAATTATTTGGATCCGACAAATCATTTGATTTTGGAAGGGGGATCACTTTGGCGTTTTTGAACGCCTGAGGGAAAACATTAGTTTCAATGGATAAATCATATATTATGTAAGAGACTCAACAATGTAAGGTAGAGCGAGTTTGGAGAAGAAATGCGGGTATGTTATCAGGACCCATGAATTTTTATTTTTTATTGCGCTGTGTGCATGCCTACTTCGTGTACAGCAAGAAAGGGAATTTTGATTGAGTTACTGATCCAAGTTTTTGTTTGCAAAATGATATTAGGGAAGTCGGGCATGTATATTCATTTGGTGCTCTTATAGTCTGTGAAGCTTGAGTAAGGGTATCTGATAATGACAGAAAATGGGTATTAAATTTGTCTAGGGTGATGTTTGTGCTTGAATTTTGTGAATCTGTACGCTTGTTGCGTACAATAGCGTTTATTGCCCTCCACATTGGCGCTGTAGATTTTGCATCCGTTATCATTTGACTGATATAGTCTCGTTTGGCTTTTTCAACTTCGTTTGAAACAAAGTTTCTCTGCTCTTTGTATTCGTCAAACAAATTTGCTGCCTTGAGTTGGTCACGTAGTAGTACCATTTCTTGCAGCAATTCTGGTGTTTACCACGGGTTCATCTGCGGATGCCTAACTCTTTTTTGATGTAATGGCGTGTGTATTTTTTTATGATGGTGAGGAATGTTTGGTACCAGGACAGTGCGTCATTGACGTCTGAGAGTAATTATAAGTTAAAAGAAATGGGAAATGTTTAAGTCATAGAGGTATGCTGCTTCATTAAACTTTTTGAAAGAGCGGTTTGGATGGTCGTGTGACCTTTGGGTGGTGGTTTTTGGGAGCCTTACGGACCACGTACAGAAGAGACTTGACAGTGATCACTAATACCAGAATGTACCACTGAAACATCTAGTATTGCAGATTTGTTATTAGTGTATACATGATCAATAAGAGTCGCAGTTGTTTTAGTTATTCTCGTGGGGTTTGTACTAACTGATGGAGCGCATTAAGTGATATTGTCCAAGCTGGTTGTTGTT
The DNA here is from genome assembly GCA_016801955.1 of Conus betulinus. Taxonomy (NCBI): domain Eukaryota; kingdom Metazoa; phylum Mollusca; class Gastropoda; order Neogastropoda; family Conidae; genus Conus; species Conus betulinus. The sequence goes on along the minus strand of JADBJO010016954.1, from coordinate 16,464 downwards.
TTTACATATCAATATTAAAGTCCCCTAACAGTAGTATATATTTGAATTTTTGTGACAGATCCAATCCATCAAAGTTGTCGTACCATTCGTATGTGGAAGATGGGTTTCTATGTAAATGTCCGATTATTAATGGCGGTGATTTGGGGGTGTTTTTTTCTCTTATTTTCAATCCAGATACATTCGACAGTATTAGTTTCAAGATCAGTTCTGCGTCGGGTAATGTTGGCGATTGATTGATGAATGTATACGGTAAGGCCAGTATGTTGGGTTGATCACTGTCGCGTCATTCTATGTTGTATTCAGGAATGCTAATAAGGTTATCTGTGATGCGAGAGTCTAACCTTGTTTCACTTACGCCAAATAGTTGTACTGGATGGGGTGACTGTTTTAAGAGTGATGAGATTTCATGGACCTTATTAAATAAATGATAGACATTGAGATGTCCAACTTTTAAGTCCTGGGACAGAGGGATTATGGGAAGGCATGGGTAGTAAGGGAACAGTGGCACAAATCGACGAGGAAGACAGTTTAAAAAAAACAGACACAGAGAGTTATAGGCAAAAAAAAAAAAAAAAAAAAAAAAAAGAAAAACAGATACAGGTGAGAAAAGTAACGTTTGTGGATAACACACAATAATGACAAACGCACAGAAAGAATTTAAAGGTTAACTATTATGCCTAAAACAGATAACAAAATGTATCTTTAGAAAATTCAGTTAGCCAGTAAAACAACAAACAACACAAAAAAAAAAGCAATTGTTGAAGCACGATGCCGAACAAATAGAAAGAAAGAAAACAAAGTATTAAGCTTAAAGCGATGAATGGCGATAACACACACGCACGCACGCACACACACACACACACACACACACACACACACACACACACACACACACACACACACACGAAATGTTTACAGAGGTGCAAATAAAGAGGATGCGATGAGTACTATGAGCACAATTCACTTTAGAGCAGATTTAAAGAGTGTAGATGAAGAAAAGGGAAACAAGCAAAAAAGACAAAAAACAAAAAGAATTAAACAATAAACAAACAAACAAACAACAACAACAACAACAACAACAAAACCAAAAAGAAAGAAAAAAACAGGGTTTTTTTTTATATCTGTGATTCACGAACAGTCTGCGGCGGTGAGGAAGTAGTCCTGGTCCCAAAGTCAGGAGGTTGGCCGAAAGTTTCTTCTCAGTCCACAAAACGACAGCACCTGTACGAGCCGCCTACCTCACTTCAAAGTTTGCAATGTCAGTCTACAATGACATTCACCTTCACACGCTGGTAGATTGGAAGTGTAGCACCATGAACATAATCGATGTTCTGAGCACAAACAAAAACAAAATAAATGTGTGTTCACACATCTTCAATGTCCATGAGTAGACCATCTGAAATACTTGTTCGGGAAAAAAAAAAAACAACAACAAACAAACAAACAAAAAAAACCAAAATAAATTAAAAAAAATCCACCAAAAACAAAAACAAACAAACAACAACAAAAAAATATAGAAAGGAAGGAAGGGATGGGGGGGGGGGGGGGGGGGGGGGGGGGGGGGGTGGGGGGATGAGTGGTGAGGGTATGTGTGTATTTAAACTTGTGGAACTTGTATTAAACATAGTGGAGCTTGCACATAAATTGCGCTCACACGAACGCGCGTACGCGCGCGCTTGTACTCTCACACACACACACACACACACACACACACACACACACACACACACACACACACACGCGCGCGCGCGCGCGCGCGCTCGCATTTACACACACAGACACACACACTCGCACACACACACACACACACACACACACACACACACACACACACACACACACACACACACACACACACTGTGGATATATCTCACACTTGAGTCTCGAGAACACACATTGTAGGGTGGAGGCAGAATATGGGAAGTTGAAAGTCGGGTCGCCAGAGGTGGAAGATAAGAAGGTGGATGTTGGGTCACCGGAGATGCAGGATGGGTAGCTGGACGCCGGGTGTGTCAAGGATGAGACCGGGGTAGCTGGATGTCGGTTCGCCAGGGATGGAGGATGGGAATATACCCATCTGTTGTTCCAGGCATTGTAGGTGGCTGCAGAACCGGGGGCAGGATGGAGGTCTGAGGGCTGCTGTAGTAATGAACACCAAGTGAGACCAGTGTCTCTTTGGTGTTCATATCGTAGCTGGGAGATCGGGGGGTGCGAGGACTGCATCCAGCTCTCGCCACATGGTCTTATAATGGGCGTCCTCAGCAGAGGTTGTCTGCAGTATTTTGGGTCGGCGTATTTGAGGCTGTACGCCAACCTGTCTGTGCCTTTGGGGCTGGGGTGGAGGGGATCGGTTAAACATGTCCTTGCTTGGAGCTCTGCTTTTGGTGATGAAAAATGGAGGTGTGGTCAGTATATACAATGTTTTCGTTGGCACACACTTTAGTGAGGGTCAAGTTGGAGAGATGGACGGTCTTTTTGAGAGGGTGCTGTCCCATTGGGGGGGGGGGGGGGGGGGGGGGGGGAGGGAAGCCAATAGCCTAGCCTGGGGGAAACCATGTTTGATGTTTTTGATCAGCTGTGCCCACGTGTTTTCCGTGATTGATGTATGTTTTTCACGTGTTTATTTCAATGTGTAATACGATTTGCTGCGTGTTGTTGCGTGGAGTGTGTTTAAGGCAATAAATAAGATCATCGACAGTGAGACCTTGAACACTGATGATTTGGCCCTTACCTTTGTAGAATAGGAGGCTTGGGGTAATGTTTCATATGGCTGAGTCACCTATAATGACATTTGAGATATTGGTGTCAACCCGTAGTTGTGCAAGGAGCTGACGAGGTGATAATGTGTGTTGCTGCTAGTCTGACCCTGACTGCTTTGAGTTGCATCATTAACCACTATCTTTGACTATATGTTTTTGTTGTTCCTGTGGAGGTGGTTTCTGTTGTGGACTGTTTTCCAGCCCATTGTGTCAGTGGCCTGAGTAGCAGTGTCTTTATCTGAGATGATATTCTGGGTTTGTTTGGACTGTGGGGGACATTTGTAGTGGTAGACTGTGTCTGCACTGTGGGCTTGATCAGAGTGTGTGTCTGTTTCTGAGTCGTTCTGAACCTCATGCTCCCCATTTTCATTAACGTGGAGCAGCATGGAGAACTTGCTGGAGGTGGGAAAGGCGGACAGAGCAGAATCAGTATGGCTGCCAGATGGTGTGGTTTGGTTTTGGGTTGGGTATGGTATAAACTGAGTTGGTTTGAGGTGTTTGAGTTCAGATTCAGGTGGCTGTTTTCTACTTTTAATCGGAGAATACTTCTGGTGTGAGAGTGCAAGAGTTTTGAACCTCTGACAATAGTTTTGACCAGATTGTTGACTTTTTGTTTGAGGTTTTGTACTGCTGGGTTACATTTGTAGGCGTAGGAATAGCGTGGTGGTTTGCTTGATTTTTGAGGACGCAAGCTGCGTGCCGCTTTTGCGTTGCTTGTAGAAGAGGGTGGGCGTGATATTTTCACATCGGAATGGGTAGGTGGTTGGCTTTCTTTTGTTTGGGTGTTTGCATGCTCATGTTTTGATTGAGCAGAGCTTCGTTTCTGCTTTCTTGGAATATGTGGAGTATTTATGGTGAGTACTGGGTGTGAACTGTGTGTGCATGTTTCCCTCGGGCGACTGTAGCGGGACCGTAGGGGCAGGCTTTGTGCATGGCGAGGATGTGGATTGGGACGGAGTGGTATCACAGCTGGCTGGAGGATGGTGTGGTTGGGCTGGTCAGCAAATGCAAATGCAATCTGGGAGATGAGGAGGTCCATGGGGAGACGGGATGTCCTGGGTGGAGAGGCCACCAGAAGGGAGTGTCTTCAGGGAGGGAAGGGGAAGTCAGACAGGTTGTCGCAGACAGCCTTGTTGAGGTTGGATGGGACTCTTAGCGGGTTAATGAGAAGATTGTTCGAATCACCTGGATTAGTGATTCGAACTCATACCGCAGCCATTTCTTGCACAGGTTTTCCTGTACAAGAACAGTACCTGTAGTGTAAAAGACAGTGATGATGATGAGTTTCAGGGTGCTACAGTTGACTTGGACCTTGGTCCGGTACAACTCATCACTGGGGAGGCTGGTGGAGATAGATGAAAAATCGGCAGTGTCGCTAAGTAAAGAGGCTGATTAGAGAGAGAGATGGGGGGCACACACACATACACACACTCAAACACATGTGCGTGCGCACGCACGCACACGCACGCACACACACACACACACACACACACACACACACACACACACACACACACACACACACACAACATCCTGTCACTAAATTTGAAGTTCCATTAAAAACCTTTTGAAATGGATTAAGAGTACAGAACGTTGATAACATAATAAATCTGTACTTAGAAGCAATCGATTTTTACAATGCTGACTTTTTCGGGCATTCTCTTAAGTAAATGTAATCAGTCTCCTAGAGATCCTTTGCTACATCCTCTTTAAAACGTGTCAGAAATAGCTCCATCTTTTACTACTTTCACCCACCCAACACACTGATCTTTCTATACGACTGCTTTGATGACTTCTTTTGCCTCTGGTTCCTCATACTATCTCTTTACTATGGACGTGATCACACTGCACACCAATATACCCCACGAGACAGATCTCATTGGACTCAAACGTTTCCTACAGAAAAGTACGCTCCGTATCCATATCACCAATATCTCCTGCCCGCCTGAACCTTTGTTTGTTTTTCTTTTTTTCTTTTTTTTTTTTTTTTTTTATTTCAAGCTTACTTGCTTTCAAAAGACAACATCTTACGACGTCCGTAATCCTACTAGTAACTTAGACTTCCTGATCAGAAATTAGGTTTTCATTTCAAGGTGACTTTAAGACTGTTAAGAGTGTGTGACTACTACAATGAATACAAGCATTGAGTAAGTGCAGCACACATTAAGATGTCAATATCATTTGTCGGAAAGATATCCAACAACGCAACCTGAATTTTTGGCCATCATCGGCCTTTCCATTCAGTTTGCTTTAATCGTTTCAGTAGAATTTCCATAATTTTTCTTGGACGAAAGAGTTTGTACCATTGTCTGCTACTGCTAGAGTTGCCCTGTTGCGTACATCTCCTACGACTTTTTTCTCTTTTTTTTATCATAATTAGTGGACGGAGTGTTACTATGAAGTACTACAATCACGTGATTGGTGTTAGTGGAATCGTGAAAGGAATAGTGGGATACGTGCCATTTTCATTATTTCCTCAACAGCTCCATTTTTTTTCTTCTTCGGGAACTATACCTGAAATATGGAATATTTTGAGTACATCTGGATTTTATTGACCTATCAAGAGAATTTTTGTGACTTGGTTCAGAGCAAAATATATTACAAATCAAGACAAGGTCCTGTTAGATACTGGGTGGTTTGCGATAAGAACTCAGTATTTTCATGAAGAACTATGGACAAGAAGAAGTCGACGTAAATACCTACACTAAAAAGGAAAAATTCACACAGACAAAATGTGGAAATGAAGAAGGTGACATACCAGTAGAGGAGGCATGAAACAATTGGAAAATACGCCAAAGGATAAATGTCTACGTACAGACCGATTATTTTCCTAAAAATTGTCGTGCGACATCTAAGCATGGTTTGTTTCATGTTCTTTAGATGAAGGATATTTGAAGGGATCGGAGAAATATCGATTTCGAAAACGGAGACACTACTATTTATACCTAGAGAGAAAATAAATCCACGGAATATTTGAAAAGATCGCAGCCTATATGGTCTATAAAAGTGGATCTTTATCACTACTAACAAAATTAAACAATCACGATCTTTTCTTTTCTTAAGTGATATCAACAGACCTCATTTGATGAGCTTGACACACCTTTGTATCTTTTAGTATAGGGCAGTAGCCCCCATTTCCAAGTCTTGAATTCTTCTTTCCAGATCCGCTGCGAGGATTCATGTTTCGCACGCACACAGGAAGATGAAATATACTAGTGCAGCAGGAACCCGATCATGAGTTTCATGGAGATGTTGTAGTTCTTTCCGTATATGTTTTAGACAGGACAGTGCCGATATTGTCTGCCTGCCTTTGACAGGATTTGTGGTTTGGGTGCTCAATGCTAATGAGAGATTCCTGGTAAGAGAAATGTTGAACGGTTTCTAGCTCCTGTCCACGGACTTTATATTGGTTTTGACGGAAGCATTATGACTTGCCATCAACTCGGTCTCCTAGCCCTAATCCCATACCATATCTTGTTAATATCCACCCAGTCTTTGAAAAAGCTTGACGAGTTCTTGTTCACTGACTGCCAGACCATCGATACCATCCGTAAAATTAAGGTTCGGAAGTGTTCTTCCACCCGTCTTTGCGTTTACATGGATTTCAAGAGCATCAGTCATAATGCACTCTAGGAACGTGTTGAAAAGTGGAGGAGATAGAAGGCAGCCCTGACGAACTCCAACTGAAGTGTGGAATCACTATTCAACAGCACACTGTTCTGGTAGCCTTAGACCACAGTTTCTGGATGGTGTGGATTAACTTTTGGCCGATGGTCAGTCTTGCCATTGCTGCCCATAACGCTTCCTGTTATTGACTTTAGAGTTATGAAATTGCAGGCACAGAATGTAAAATATATCACTTTGCTGACAACAACACACCTTTACTTAAGAGGGAGAAATACTTTCATATGACAAGTCGTTTTAGATACTTAATTACTGGAAGCTATTTCAGTCTTGCATCAGTTCATGGACAAAGTCTTTGAACTTAAGCTTGGTTGTAAAAAAAAAAAAAAAAAAAAGAAAAACACAAAATGAGTTATAATGAAATAAAACTGAATGTACACGGGTTTAAAATACCTAACCATCGTTTTCTAATGACCTTTCAAACATGAAAGAAATAAGCTGGGCAGACAAACTCTTTGGATTCGAAAGAAATAAAGAGCGAAAGTATGGGTATGAAGAATAATAACACCTTTGCCAGAATAGCATCTGTGAAAGAAATCATCGTTTCAAAGATTGTTTACCTGTAAATGCTTCTGTCAAATCCACAGGACATTATGATCAAGGACATACAGAAGTGTGAATTCTAGTTGGTATGGGATGATAAGATCGACAACCTCTTACATAGACACTCTGTGCAACACAATTAAATCGAAGAGAAATGACTTTCTAGTACCAGATATGTGAAGAATCCACCAAATGAAACTCGGCATTTCGTACACTGACATACTTTATTCACAGAGAAATGGATAAAGAATAACCTACCTTAAACACATAAGTTGTGTATAAACTCAATGAAAATAAATCTTATTTGATTAGAAACACCCGTGTTCAAGATAATGCGAGTGAGAACAGCTTACAGTAAAGGCACACAGAAGTGCATGCATATACTATGACATTCCTTTGAACAAAAATTAATTACAATGTGAAATATGAAGCCTCTTTCTTTCACAATCGGGAGAAATTAATAATACTCCAAACACGTGGGAGGCAGTGCCGCAATAAGTTAAGAAAATAAAAGAACTAAAGTGAAAGTGGTCTCGAACCAAAATGCTATTAGTACTACGAGAAACTTTTAGATCACCGCCAGCGCCACTGTCACCGCCTACTACAACTACTACTACTACTGTTGCTGCTGCTGCAAATAGTACTGCTGTTCCTTTGTACAGCACCTAATCGCCAACACAGGGGTCTAAGCACTTAAGAAAAATGCAATTACAACATAAATATGACGAAAACAAAAAAATTACCAGGTCTCTCTCTCTCTCTCTCTCTCTCTCTCTCTCTCTCTCTCTCTCTCTCTCTCTCTCTCTCTCTCTCTCTCTCTCACACACGCACACGCATACACACACACCGCTCGCTGAGAGAGAGAGAGAGAGAGAGAGAGAGAGAGAGAGAGAGAGAGAGAGAGAGAGAGAGAGAGAGAGAGAGAGAGAGAGAGAGAGAGAGATGTCTGACCTTCAGCAAGCTGTAAATCATCCGAAATCCCACGCCAGACCAAGGACAAGCACGGGTTGTCCCTCCGTTCACCTGTACGATTAGGCTATCTTCTGCACACCACTGAGTACTTTTGGCAAGGGAGGTAATGTTAAACAACGACTCCAGAGTTCTTTTTCCTGTTCCCTTGTAGTCACTGTTAAAGACACTGTATTTTCATTACAGTCGATGTTCATGTGACGGAAACTCACTAGAACGGATTGATTGTCCGGGATTCTAAGGAATACTTGTCTGCCAGTAAAGAGCTGTTGTAGGTGTCCGGGCTGTAGCTCTCAGTCTGTATGCATCCTGATTTTGAGGTGAAAAAAAATGAAAAGTCCTGTTCAACACAGTTACATGTGATAACAAGGATCATCTCACGACTCTGTTACACCTAAAATAATGAGTATTTCATAGACTTTTACGACCTGACAACATCGCCACCTTCTGAAATACAAACCTGATTTCACATCACATAAAAAAATCAACACGATAAAGAGTGATGACATTTATGAGTGTATTTTTGGCAATTCATGAAAAAATGTGTTGAACATCAAAAGGTGTTATTTCAAGAACAGATCCAGTTAACCACCTCACTTCCAGACCAGCAAATACATTTACCACTGACCGCACAACTGCAGAGATTTAAATATGACTCCGTTCTAATATTGTTTCGAACTAATGTTAAATGTCTGTACACACACACACACACACACACACACACACACACACACACACACACACACACACACACACACACACACGCACGCGCGCGCGCGCGCAAGCACGCACGCCCACGCACGTGAAACATGAAAACAAATGTTGAGCCACAAAATGAACGCAAAAAGCAGTGAAGTAATGAGCTTCGACCTGCTGGTCTTTTTCAGGCAAGTAAGTAAGAAAGAAAAAGAACATTAATTTTTCGTGCAGTAGGGGAAAAACGCAAGCGTAGACAGCAAATCTCCAGTCATTTACGAAAATGACTAAACGGGGCTGAGGCAGGGAGATG
>JADBJO010016954.1:0-2500 GCA_016801955.1 Conus betulinus | reverse complement strand
GGCCCATAATGGTTTTCCTTTTTTATGGAATGTCTTGGAAAGTAGTAAGCCGATCTTTCTGAAAATTTGTAGGTATGTTCATTATGGTTCATGGATCATGTCCGACGATCAGTTTACCGTGATAGCAGTTACTAATGGCTATTACGATCCATAACGGTATTTTTATGGAATATCTAAGAAAGTACGTAGCCGTTTTTTCTGAAAATTTGTAGGCATGTTTTAGTTTACCGTTATAGCCGTTACTAGCGGCTATAACGGCCCCTAACGGTTTTTCCTCTTCATGGCATATCTCCGGGAGTACGTAGCCGATATTTCTGAAAATTAGCAGGTATGTTCATTATGGGTCACGGATGATGTCCGATGTTTAAGTTTACCGTTATAGCTTTTACTAATGGCCCACAATGGTTTTCTTCTTGATGAAAAAAAAATCTCAGAAAGTTCTAGCTGAGTTACGATTTCGTTTTCATTTGAGTGTGGAAATTTGTGTTTATATTATCAACTGTAAAATGTGCTTAAAATTGCATTTAAAAACAAACAATTCTAGTTCACTTTGTCGTTCATGTAACGTTTACAGAAATGAACACATATGAATAAAAAACATGTCAACAATGTCCTCTGCTTTCGACTTCGAAAGTTGATTGTGTGAGTGAGTCACGGCAAAAGAAATAGACTGTTTACCCCCCCCCCCCCCCCCCCCCCAACACACACACATATGCACAGGCTTACATACACAAAAACTGATATACATACACATATACTCACACACACACACACATCAACACACACACACACACACACACACACACACACACACACACACACACACACACACACACACACCGCATTTCAGTCCGCCATTTTGATGAAATAGAAAGTCAAACATTGCAGGAATAATCACTGAAAGCAAAGCGCCCGCCGTTTTGTGAAGCACTTTACAAAACGGCGGGGGCTTAACCCGCCGATTTGTAAAGCACCCGCCGATTTCTAAGCAGCGCTTACAATTCGGCAGGGGCCTAGCCCGCCAATTGTAAGAGCTCTACAAATCGGTGCTGCTTACAAATCGGCGGTTTTACAAGTCATGCAATGTGCGCCGATTTGTAAGCGCTTACAAATAGGCGCTGCTTACAAATCGGCGGGTTACACTATGATGTATTTCGCGAAAGTTCTTCCTCTCTTCTCTCTCTTTTAAATTGGAACACTATGTATATGAAAGAAAATCAGACTAAGGAAAGGTGGTGGATGCATAGGTGAAGAACAGACTGATTTAGAAAATGAAGGTAGTAAGCGAAAGAGAGAAGACTCAATACATGTAACACATACATGAGGTAAACAATGAATAGTACTGTAGTTTGTCTGTGGAAAGTACTGTAGGTGTTGTGGGTGTGAATATGTAAATGCTTTTTTGAATGTTGATGCCAAATGGGCAGAGGGTCCTCAGTCTTGCAATATGATGCAATTCCTGCATAGTTCGCTCAGACTTGTCACTCTGTGATTGCCAAAGCGCAAGGACTTTGACATGGTTGATGTTGTCTTGGGGATGGTTGAAGTGCAAAGCAACTGGTTTGGGTCGATGATGGCGGACGTTGGCCAGGTAATCAGAAATACGCGTACCAGGTATGCAGGATGTCTCACATGGATCTTTCCAACAGTTCAGACAAAGATAGGTTGTATCAGTAGTAATGAATTCACCTTACTCGAACTTTGCATGATAACGCAGTCTGGAATGAGAGAAAACCTAAACTTGAAGAAAAGTCACATCAGCAAATTCAGCACAGGAGAAAGAACTACCACAAACATCAGCAAATTCAGCATTGGAGAAAGAACTACCATAAACATTAGCAAATTCAGCGTTGGAGAAAGAACTATCATAAACATCAGCAAATTCAGCATTGGAGAGAGAACTACCATAAACATCAGCAAATTCAGCATTGGAGAAAGAACTACCATAAACATCCGCTTTGCAGATGACATCGATGGCCTGGCAGGCAGTGACAAGAAGTCACCAGCAGGCCGGTGAAACAGTGAAACCATACGGCATGGAAATCAGCGCTGAGAAGACCCAGTTAGTGGCCTGACACCGATGCCACATCACTATTGATACCACTTTCCATCGACTGAAGTCAGGAACGTTTGAACACTTCATCTCCCTGGAATCGACCACAAGCCATGAAGGATTCAAACCAGATATCTGCTCAAGGATAGCACAGTCCACATTGATGTTGTCCAGACAGAAGCTTGTATGGAAAGACAATAACATCTGTACATAACACGAAACCAGGCTTCCGTGTGCTACTGTTCTGTTTTTCTAAATGTATACAAGATATGGACAGACCCTCATAGCGGATCTAGGAAGCAGATTCTAAGTGTCTATCGTAAATGAAATGTACTGTGCATCAAACTAGCAAGCATCACATTGGACCATATTAAGATCTGCTGACGTTCGTTAAAAAAAGAACAAAAAAGCAATAACTTCATGAATGGCTATGTAACAAATCCAGTG
>JADBJO010016953.1:55000-77057 GCA_016801955.1 Conus betulinus | reverse complement strand
ACCATGGTTCAAGTCATTCCTTACCACTTAACAAAAGGCCAATGTGAAAAAAAAAAAAACGGGGATTACCATTTAAATTTTCCACAAGATATGGCTCTTGATATGCTCGGACCTTCTGGTTTTTGTACTTATGCGACACCCAACAAATAAAACCGTCAGGGGGAAAATTAATAATTTCAGATCTGGGTGTTTTGCAAAAACGCTATAGGGGAATGGCCTGCTTGTTGGCCCAAAAAATATTTAACAAAACATCATTTTTAGGCCAATTTCAAAGAGCTCAGGGAAAAAGGCAACAGAAAAGGGGGGACAAGTTGTAAACAACGGGGGGAAAAATGGCGGGGGGGGAGGGAAGGGGGGAAGGAGCGAGTGGGGACAGGGGAAACGGGAGGGGAGTTAGAGACCACCCCCCAATATGATAAAAAGGGATAAAAAAAACGAAGAATTACATTTTCAAAGGCATATTATAAAATAAAACTATGTAATTTTCACCCATAAAAAGTTTTGCCATATGTATGTACTATTACGAAAGTTTGCATGTGTATTATGTTACCAATAAAAACAGGGGTTGTTCGATATTAGTGTCCACAGTATAAAAAAAGACTAGGGAAAAAACATACAAGCTGGGAAAATCCACACCCCAACACCACCACAAAACACCCAAACAAACCCAACCACACAATACACACCCCCCACCAACACCACCCAACCCCAAACCACACCACTCCCACGTTTTAAAACTCTTGAGTGTGGGGCTGCAAAGGCAATTTTTTGAAAACACAAACGGACGGCGCCAAGGGCAAAGGCAGAAGAAAAATGGACACACTGGGACAGGGAAACATTACGGCAAAGGGGAAAAGAACAGACAAAGGGGGGGGGGGATTATCAGGGAGGAAAGGAGGGGAGGAAAGTGGTTCAAAACGTAAGGAAGGGGGGGAAGGTCAAAGAAAAAGGAACCCACACCGAGGGGGACAGGAGGGGCCGGCGCAGGCCTGCGCTTCCAAACACCACACCACCCACACACACACCAAACCACACCCACAAGCCCAAACACCAACCAAACACACCACAAACCCACCCACACAACCAACACAACCATACACCACGCCACAACCAAAACCCCCACACACACCAACACACACTCACAGACCCCACCCCACCAACAACCCACAACACCACCACACCAAAACCAACACAAAACCCCAAACCCAACACCACAAACAAACAAACACACACCCCACCCGCCACACCACCACACACCACACCAAATAATCAAAATTCAATTGAGATGTGGCCCTCAGTTATGTTACAAATGGGGGGGGCCGGGCCTCTGAAAGACATCAAGTTCCTTTCTACCAACAGTAAAAAAAAAGAAAGGCCAAATTGTGGAAAAAAAAAAAAAAAAAGGCGAATAAAAAAGGTTTTACTTCGGAGTTTGGGGAAGTGGGGCGGCTAAAAAGAAAAAGTTAGCAAAGGGGGACTCCTAGGCTCCTTGCATTTGGTTTTCAGGGGGTAGTCTGGGTGCTTTTCAAAAACTGCTTTTATCGATGAAACCCAGGGGAGAGAAAAAGAAAACAAAAGGCTAGATACAAAAGGAGTTATAAAACAAAGGGCCAACTTGTTTGTCAAGACACAGAGTGGGACCACTAACCCCAGTTGGGTTTTTCCAATAGTGATGGTTAGGGGAGTAGGGAGTAGTTGCAGGGTTACTTGAAAAAAAAAAACAAATTCCCAAGATTTTTTTCTTCACCAAACCAAACCAAACTGGTTGTGCGCAACGGGAAAAAATTGCCAAAGGTTTTATTGGTGCCACCAATACACACGTGCTGCATAAAAATAACGGGGAGACATTTCATTATTACACCACCTACGGAACTTGTGGTATTCACATTTAACATATATATTAAAAAATGGGGGGGGACTATCATTATACCATTTTGGGATAAGATTTTAAAAACTATATTCCACTTTCATATGTGTTTGGTATATGTATGTAAATACGACAAATATGGAATGTGTATATGTTGACAGGATATGTAATATAGATTATCAGTGTTACAGTAGAAAAAAGGGACTAAGGAAACAAAAAGCTTTTGTTAATATCAAACAACCACACCACACCACACAACACCACACAACACCACACAACACACACCACCACACCACCACAACAAAAATAATACAATCCAAATCCAGGGATAAAAAGTGCAACTCAAAGATCACAATAAACACCTATGACATCAAGTTTCCATTTCTACCAGTTATTAAAAAAAAAAACTCCAATGTAAAAAAAGACTATAAGTTTTTTACTTTCTGGTGTGGGCTGCTCTTGTAAAGCAAATTAGGCAACCGGGGACCACTCATTAGGGCTTCCTCCATTTGTATCCATTTGGTTGCTGTCAAAACAAAAAAACCTGTTTAAATTGGAGGGTGGGACACCAAGGAGGAAAGAGAAAAAGATAGATACCAGGGAGAGAGGTATACACGGGGACAGTGGGCGTCAACAGAGGGGACACTAACCCAGTGGGTTGATATTGATGTTAGGAAGAGAGTAGGAGGTGGGACAGGGGTGTTACTGGAAAAAAAAAAAAACAACCAAATTGGCCCCTTAGTTCCCAGATAAAAAACCCAATTGCTGTGGCGCCAGAAAAATCAAAAGGTTTCAAACTGGTGGGCACCCCAAAAACCACAACACGGGCAGCTTAAAAAAAGAAAAAAAACCTTTTCAAGATACCACACACCACGGGGCCCCTGTTTGTTCCCACACATTGGATAATGGAAATATGGTGATTAAACCCTTTTTGCAAGATAAAACTAAGCATTCACGCAAACTTTTGTGTTTTGTATGTGTTAATGGGGTAATATACCAACAAGGGCAACATGAGAGTATACAAAAACATGGTGGTACAGTAAATCCTTTCTCACAGTTATAAAAAGGGGACGAAAAATGAACCCAAAAGAAAAGCTTTCAGTAAACATTCAAAACACACCAAACACACACACACTCACCAAAACACAACCACACCAAACAAACCCAACCCAAACAAACCACACAAGAGGGGAGGGGAGGGGAGGAGACAGCAGGGAAGATGGAGAGGGAGGGGGGGGAGAGGGGAGAAGAGAGAGTGAGCGAGGCGACGAGAGAGAGTGAGAGGAGGGACAAGAGACAGAGAGAGAGAAAGGAAGAGGACGAGGGGAAACCAAGACAGTGGGGGACAGAAAGAGAAAAAGAGGGAGAAGAGGGAAAACCCAAACAAACCAACCACACAAACCACACCCCCACACCCAACCCCACCCCCCCCCACAACCAACCCACACACCATCACACCCCCCACAATAATATATTTTATATATATAAGATAAGGATAGTAGATAGGGATAGGGATAAGAGTAGATTAGTATAGACCGGTAGGGGTAAGATAGATGTACTAGGGATAGTAGGGGGGAGCTCCGTGAACTGAAAAAAAACAAGATCGCTTCTTTCCCCACATTCGATAGGGAAAAAAAAGAATGCATTTTCATGCGTCCTGATCCCAACAACAAAAAACCACCATTTTACATTAGAAAACTAAAACAAAAAATCACAACTTTTACGGTTTACGCTGTTAAAGTTCTGACCTACTCAGTGGGCATCCAGGGTGGACCAAGTAACCCAGTGTATTCTGGTTGCGGGGAACAAAAGAAAAAACATAAAAAGAACAAAAAAGGGAAAAAACTACATTAACTCTCCCATGGGAGGCCCCAGATCTCCATGGAAAAAGTAAAGTGAATAGGAACAAGAGGGAGGGGGGACAACCACAGAGGAGGGGGAGAGGGACAAAAACCAGGGGACAAGGGGGGGGTAAGAGAGGGCAGGGGACAGAGACAGAGGGAAAGAGAGGACGGAAGGCGAGTAAACCCACACCACAAATGAAAAACAAGAAGGGTACGGGGGTACACGAACAGGGGGCCCCACGGGCAAGGCAGGGTGGACAAGCCGCGAGGGCTGGAACCCGGGTGGGGGGGGGAACCGTGGGGGGGGGGGGACAGACAAGGGGGGTATTTTCTTAGAGAGAAAGGGGGGGAACAGGAGGGGGTCCAACACAGAGGCTGGAAAGGGAAGGGAGGGGGGGGGGGGGGTGGGTGCAAAGGGAAAGAGAGAGAGGGACGTATGCTAACATTAAAAAAAAAACCCTAAACATATTAAAATAAAAACATACCAATTGATAAGGGCATTAATAGTGGAGAAATACAGAAAACCGCCGTTCTTGTTTTTCAGGGGCAACCATGTTATCATACTCTGACACACGGGTCACTATTTAAACAAAACCACTGGTAAAGTTTCTCTTTAATAACTTCCTGGACATCTCTCTCTCGCTCGCTCTCTCTCTATTACGTCTTTCTCTCTCTTCTCTCTCCTTCTCTCTCTCTCTCTCTCTCGTGCTGTACTCCCTACTTTCCTTTTCTAAATAATCTTGGGTCTTCCCATTTCTCCAAAATGTTCTAGGTCTCTTTTTCTTGGAGGGTTCTCTTTCGGTTCCCCAATCTCTCTGCTATCTCTACTCTCCCTCTCCTCCTCCTCTTCTCTCTCTCTCTTCTTCCCTTCTCTTAAAAGGATTAATTTTATTTACTTCTGGAATAGTGTTCTGGCTTCTTTTGACCTATGCAAAAACCCACCAGAAAAACCTTCAGGTGAATAAAAATTATATTTCTTGGCCGGTTCAAAAATCTATTAGGATTGCCCTTCGTTGGTGGGGGACAACATTAAAACACAACCGGGGGCCACTGGCCTGAAAAAACAAAAGGATTTGGCCTACGGGCCCAAGGGGGGGACAAGTAAAAAAAAACAGAAGAAAAAGGGAAAGGCGAAGAGGGACGGGGGACCAAAGAAAAAGGAGAGGACAGGGGGGACAAGGGGGCCAGGGGGAACACGGCACACAGGGGGGAAAAAGATAGATAGGAAAGCCGGGGGATGAAGGAGGAGAGAGGAGAAGGGAGAGCCGGGAGAGAGAGGGGGGATGGGGGAGGGAGAGAGGGAGAGGAAGAGGGAAGAGGAAAAAAGAGGAGGAGAGGGGCGGGGGGGGGGGGGTGGGGGGGGGTGGGGGGGGGGGGGTCGGGGGGGGTGGGGGAACCGGGATATCAAAAAAGAAGATCAAACAACAGGAGGGGGGTTTCAAACTCCCGCCCCCCCTCCCAGCTCCTTCCCTTTGTTTCTAAAACCAAAAAATGGTTAAAAATTCAGTACCGGGGAGGAGGGGGGATGCCTTTAATAAAGGGGCGAAGTTTTTTGTTTGGTGAAGTTTAAACAAAAAAATGAATGCGACATTGATAAAAGGGAAATTCAGGGCTCCAAAGTTACTTGGGAGGGGTAGGGGGGTTTCAGTTTTTGGGAATGTAAGGTGTAAAACCAATCTCTCTCCTACTCTCTTTCAACTCCTCTCTCCCCTATCTCATCTTCTGCCTCTCATTATCTCTCTTCTTCTTCCTCTCTCTCTCATTTTGAACCCAACACAAATAATGCAAGCAACAACAGCACTCTGAACGGGCACGGCAACCGCCACGGATGACGTGCTACGAAAACGGCATTTCGCAAACGCAACGCACAGGGCCACGCACACCAACAACCACCACACACAACACCACCACACACACACAAAACCTAACTCCACCCCAACACACACACCA
This sequence comes from Conus betulinus, assembly GCA_016801955.1. Lineage (NCBI taxonomy): Eukaryota > Metazoa > Mollusca > Gastropoda > Neogastropoda > Conidae > Conus > Conus betulinus. Next base: position 71,396 of record JADBJO010016953.1, on the reverse strand, counting down.
CCCACACAACACCCACCCACCACAAACAAAACACCATCATCACGATAATCGGGGAAAAACAAGACAGGGGGGAAAACGGCACACGACATTACCAATGACAAAACCTAACACAATTGACGTTATTTGATAACCATTGAAAAAGGGTTCCCAAGTACAAAAACTTGTCAAACAAGTTTACCTTAGCAGTACGGGGGAATGTAAGGCCCCAATTGGAAAACGGATTCATCGGCCCTTTTCACATGCTTTTAATTTGGGTGGAACGCAGGGGGACAGAAAAAAGGATAGGTGACAGCAAGTAATGATTATGGGACGTACTGTTGTCAACCAAAAAAAAAGGGGAAACCAAACCAGTGCTTTTCAAATGCATTTTTTATGGAGGTAAAGGGAGAGGAATACGATAAACCAAATACCAACTTGATTTGATAAGGTGAACGTATTGTCCCCAGAGGGGGAACATAAACCAGTCGTGTTTGGGATAGGTGATGGTAGGAGTACGGAGTTACAGGGGTTTCTGAAAAAAAAACATTGGTGTTTTGGCCAACATAAAAAACACACACGGGGCTGTGTTAAACCGATGAAAAGTAGTTTTAGTGTTCGTGCAGCCCCATTACCAACGTGCAGCATAAATTAGAACCAGTGGGCTAGTACAACCACGGAAGGGCAAAGAAGGTGACATTTTGCGTTAATGTAAAATCTTATTATAAGATTATAGATATAATATATGGCGTTCAGATACGTGTGTTATATGAATATATATAATTAGATATATATTATATATTACAAGTAACTAACAATATCCGGTGACTTCGACAAATTCAACACAACAAACAAAACACCAACAACCAACACCCAAACAGCAACAACACAGGAGGGCCGATCCATGGAGCACAGTGGGTTTGTTATCTATTATCGCACAAATGCCAACCTCAAAATAACACTGTTTTTTTCAAGTTCTTTTTTACCACCCTTAACAAAAAGGGCCAATGTGAAAAAAAAAGGGGACTCTTACGGTTATTACCTTCAATTGAGGTGTGGGGTGGTAAAGGCAATTAGGAACAGGGAATCCTAGGCTCCGTGTTTGTCAGTGTTGGCTCCAACTCTTTTTAATGGAGGACAAACCCCGGAGGACCAAAAAAAGAAGATAGCTACAGAGGAGGTCTATAGGGGGCACGTGGGCTCAAACAGAAGGGACCCACTAAAAACCGGTGGTGTTTTGTAGTGATGTTTCGGAGGTAGGCGTGGGGGACAGGGGGGGTTCCTGAAAAAAAACACATCCAGGTTAAAACACCTTACTTACTGTTGCGCAGAAAAATCGAAGTTGTATTCGGGGTGGCACCAACACACACCACGTGCAGGCATTAAAAACGAACACTTTTATTATTACACCCCAACCTGACGTAAATAAACCTTGATTTTTTGGTTGATTTCAATATGGAATACAAAAAAACGGGAAAACTATTGCCATTAACATTTTGCATAACATAAAAAACGATGTTGAATGCAATCAAATTTGTGTGTTATATGTATATATTTACCAACCAATGTGGGGCCATGGTGGTCTGCACAGAAATATGGGACCACAAATAGAATGTGATTAAAACATCTACGGATATGTAAAAGGACTAGGAATTAAATTAAGATCGTTTAAATTCAACAACACCCCACACACACAACACAACCCCAACAACACCCTAACAACACACACAAACACGGACACACGCACACAAACCCTAAACGGGGCACGCCCCCCAAGCCGACCGACGGGGCTGCAACAACCGCGCTTCGACACACACACAACAACAAACAACCCAAAACAACCACACCAAACCACACACCCACCACAACACAAACACACCAACAACACCTCTCCTCCCACACATATGCATCCACCGCAAACTCCATTTGGGCACGGCACGCACGCACGGAACCGTTAACGACAAACACACGCTCGCACGCACACCACACCACACACAAACCCCAACCCAACAACCACACACAACAAACACACCACCCACATAAAAGGGCATCCAGGCACCAACCACCACAACCAAACAACACACACCCCACCCACACACAAACCCCACACAACACCACACACAACACCACCACTCCAACGTGGGGGTCCCACGCTTGCGCGTGGGAATATCCACACACCAACACACACACACCACACCACCACAACACACCAACAAAGCACCACACAAAAACACAAACCCCACAACACCACCCACACACACCAACCAACCAACAGGTGCTATTCCTTCCCAGCGTCACAACACCCCAACACACACAACAACACCAACCAACCCAACACACCACACACCAACCACCACCAAACACAAGTGGGCGCGCATGCACGCCCACGCCACCGCACCCACCAACCACAAAACAAAAACACAACCCCCCCACACAAAGCCACACACACCACCACCACACCCCAACAACCCACAACCCCCACCGCCACCCCACCACCCCCACCAACAAAAAAAACAAGGGTGACAACCCACACCCCCCCACACGGCCTGACCACCCCCGCACGGCCCACACGGCCACGCGCCACGCCACGTCAACGCCACCCAACGGCACGCCACAACACCCCCCCACACCCCACCCACACACCACACCAAACCCACACCCACACACACACCCCCAACACACAAACCCCCAAACCACCACCCAACACACACAAACGAGTTGCGCTGAGCACGTGGCCAACTGGGAAAAAAATTAAGGGGAATTCTTTTGAAAAACAAAGCTACAAAATAACCAAAATGCATTTCATGAGTATGTGGGAGCTATTAAAAACTTATTTTGGCATGTTAGTGGCAAGTAAACGGGTATCATTTTTTTTTTTTGGCTTATGAAAGAGGGATCTGGATCACACGCTGCATTTTTTTACCCAAAGCAACATAGTCTTTTCTGGTCCGGGGAAAAGGAGAAAAAAAAAAAACATACAAAAGATAAAGAAAAACAAGACGCGGGTGAGGGGGACACGGAAAAAAACGAGGATGAGGAGAATAGAGAACGAACACAGGAGGGGGAGAAGGACAAACACAGGGACAGGACCAAGGGGACGGGAACAGGCAGTGAAGCAGGGGGCACAGGACCAAAGGAAGGAAAGAGGGGAAACACAGGGAGGGGGAATGGGGACAGGGGGACATTTCAGGGGCAGGGGACAAGAGGGGGCAGGGTGCAAAGCAGGGAACAGGATAAAAGGGACAGGAAGGGGACAGTAGGAGACCATAGAGAAAAGAGCGGAAATTGGTTCAAAAACCGGAGATTCAGACGTCAAAAGGAAGGGGGGGAAGGGGGGGCAAAACAGGAGAGGGGGAAAAGGAGGAGGGTGCGGGGGGAGGGGGGGGGGAGGGGCTGCACCCACACAAAACCACCCAAACCACAAACCACACCAAACACACCCCACACCCCACACACCAAACACACACACCCACATTCAAAAAAACTAAAATCGATTCCATGGAGAGGGGAAAGTGCAATAAATATTCCAAAATGAACCAAGAACATTTTCCACGGTTCTTTTCTTACCATTTTAAAAAAAACTCCCATGTAAAAAAAAAAGCAATACTTTTGTAACGTTTCCCGGAGTGTGCGGGCTGTTAAGGCCAAATTAGCAAAAAACCAGGACTCGTATGGCAGCCTGTTATTACGCAGTCGTGGGGGTTGGCTTGTTCTTACTGCTTTAAGTGAGGGGGGGACGAGAGGAAAGAGGAAAAAAAAAAGTAATAGATTTTTACAGTGGGACAGTCTTTATGTTACCACAAATGGGGGGAACAGTGTGTTCAAACAGGGTGGGCGATCCATAACCAGTGGGGTGATTTAGTTGATTAGGGAGGTAGGAGGTGGGGGGACAAAGGGGTTTCCTGAAAAAAAAAAAAAACATGACAAAATTACAACCCCCCCTGCTGTGTACAAGAAAAAAAAGTAGGTGGATTGGTGTTTTGTACCAGGCACACCGTGCACGCGGTAAAAAAAAGAAGGAGGAAATTGTGGTTATTTACAGGTGCATAACGTAAGTACTTGTTATCAATCCCAAGGGTTAGAAGTGGAAAACCAATGGATTTAACCCATGGTTTGGAGAAATAAACTAAAAAACAAAAAACTTTGTTTCTTCAATGTGGGTATATGGTTACTTGTAATATGTTGAAAAGTGCAGACAAAAATGTATACCAAAGAAGTACTTATCACCTCTAAACAGTATATAAAAAACAAATTACCAGGAAACAAAAGTTTTCGTGATATCGGCCAAGACAAAGACATGCACCAACCCCACCAACACACAACACCACCACCCCCACCCCCCACACCACAACGCACAACCACACAAACACCAACCCACACACTACACACCACCCCCACCCAACACTCAACACCAACACATCGCCCCCCATTCCTCGGGGCTAGCACCACACACCACAACCACACACACAAAACACACACACCCAACACCAAACACAACCCCATCACACATGACACCACCCCAAACCCACACAACACAACCACCCAAACGGCACCACACCAACAACCCCGGCGGGGGGCGCCGCGCGCCCCAACAAACAACCCCCCAACACACACCACACACAACACCACACAAACCCAACCAACATAAAAACAACCAACACCACAACCACACACAACACACAACACAGGCGAGTCTTGGAAACGGAAAAAAAAATAAGGTAATCTTTCAAAATAAGCTAAAACAAAAAAATTGCATTTCAGGTTTGTTGATTATTCATAAAAACTTTTTTTTTTTTTTTTTTTGTTTTTTTTTTTTTTTTTTTTTTGTTTTGGTGCTGTCCCAAAACTCGGGCCAATCAGGAGGCACAGGTGCACCACAACGCCGCTCATTTTCCGGGACACCACATACCCACAAAAGCCACAGGGCCCCGATGCGGGCCCCAGGCGCAGGTGGGCCATGGCCCCAATACTGGGCAATCGACAGGGGAAGCAAGTCAAATGGTCAAGGGGGGTACGGGTCAAGAGCAACCCCACAGGAGGAGGACACTTGCAAGCTGCCGAGGTTCAACTTCGGTGGTGTCAGGGCGGGCCTGTTTTATGATCAACCAAAACATAACGGCAGGAAACAACACCTACTAAAAAGGCCCCTACTTGAAGACATAAATTGCTTAAGTCGCGGAGGGGCCCCCGGGGGTGAGTGTAGCTCTAATTTGGGAGGGGTGAACGCAACACGTACGGCTAAAACGGGGGGGGGGACAACCCTCCATTTGGACCCCCCGCCGACCGGATTTTTTACCGGTGAACACCCCGACGGAAACCCAAAAGACCAAACGGGCGACAACAAGGGGGGGACATGGAGAGGGACATCGAAAAATGAGGGGTTCACACTGGAGGAGCAGGGAGTTGACGGGGGGCACACAGAATTTTGAGAAATTTTTTTTTGATTGCTGATCGATAGGAGATGGGGGTGGGGATTAAGATTGATACAGGATTTCTATTGTCGGTATGAAGAGGACTTGTAAATGAGGGGAAGGGCTGTTACTTCTTACGGGCTTCCTTCATATATAGACCGGGGCGTCAACCAGGCCCGAGGAAGATAACAGGGCCACCTGCAGTGCTCCGTCAGGGAAATTTGAAAGCAAAACACCCTCTCAGAAAAACAAACAGCATACATTAAGTCAGAGGAAAAAAACTCGACTGTGTCCGGTACCAGGTCTTCCCAAAAAACTTGAACTCCCGCAACGCTACAACCAAACTGGGTAGGAGGGCCGGGGTCGGGGCGGAAAAAACAACCAACACGGACTCTGATTTGGGGAGTCCGACAAAAACCCCACCGGGACCCTCCCCAAGCATGGAGTCCGCGACGAAAACACTTCGCCCACACGTGCGGGGCTGGGTGCTGCATAAAAAAATTATTTGGCATTAGCAAAAAAAAAAATAAACATTTTACAGTTTTATTTATTTACTTTCTACAAATCCTCTAAAACTTCACAATCATTCATTCCTTGGCTCAGGGGAAAAAGGACCATAAAAAAGAAAACAAGGGAAAAAAAAAAAAGGGGACACAAAGGGGTGAGGGGGGCATGGAAAAAAAAGCGAGACAGGGAGGGACGAGTTGACAAAGAGGGAGGGAGGAGGGAGGAGGGAGGACAAACAGGGACAGGGGGCAGGGGGGACAGACAAGGCAGAGAAAAAGGAGGAGAGAGAAACAGGAGTGAAAGACAGGGGGAAGGGACAAGGGGACGGGAAGGGCAAGCAGGGTACAGGGACTGGGGAACAGGACTGATAGGTATAACATATAGACAAAGGGGGGGGACAGACGGAAAACTCAGAGAAACAAAGAGAGGGAATGGGGTTCAAAAAACAGAGGGATGGAAGGTCAAAGAAGGGGGGACAACAGGGGAAGAGAACCAGGAGGGGCGCGGCAGCGCAGGCGCAGCGGCCCACACCACCACACCCTCACCACCACCCAACCCCACCCCACACACCCACACCACAACACTAACAACTCCATTGAGAAGTGGGCACATCAAATATCCACAATGGGACAATCAAACACGTGAAAGTGCATTCTACTATAAAAACAAAAAAAGGTCCCATGTAACAAACAAAAACAAAAAGGAAATTGGCAATGAATTTTCACCTTTTGGGAGGATGGGAGGAAAACAACAAATTGAACCGGGACTCAGGCTTGTTTTTTAGAGTTCATGTTTGCAACTCCATTGTTTTTAATTGGGGGACGAACGGAAGGCGGGAAAAAGAAAGGGGACATAAAAGAGAAGTTTATACACATGAAAAACAAAGTGTTGTGTCAAAAAAAAAGGATTTACACTAACACAGGGGTGGGTTGTATAGTTGTATTAGGGGAAACGGAGGGGACAGGGGGGGGCTACTGTGAAAAAAAAAAAAAAAACATGCCCAAATAAACCACTGGCTGTGTACAGAAAAAAAAGAGTTTTGAATTGGTGTGCAAACCCAACACTAACACCTATACGTATGTATATAAGTATGTATATATGAAAGTATGTGTGTTTGCACAGAAATGCTATGCAATACGATTTTAAACTCTGGCAGTACAAAGTACTAGGAATAAAAACCATGGTAATATCACACACACACACACACACACACACCCCACACACACACACACCCACACCACACACACACACCACACACATCCACATACATATACACAATTGCGCATGAACTGAAAAATTAGGACTTTTTTTAAATAGCTAAAAACAAAATCCATGCATATTGATCTCATACACTTTTTTTATTAGAAAAAAAATAAACATTACATTCTATATACTCTGTAAATGCTCTCACTGTCAGCGTCATTGCCAATGTAATAGTCTTCTGGTCCGGAAAAAAACATTAAAAAGAAAAGAAAGACAAGGGAGACACGGAAAGTGTGAAGAGGAGAGACAATGAGAGGGAGACTGACAGGCAGGCAGACAGAGACAGAGAGAGATGACAGAGAGAGACACAGACAGACAGATTGGCAGGCAAGCAGATAGGCTGACAGACAGACAGAGCTTTAGGGAGAAAGACAGAGAGGTCAAAACAGAGATGGAGCCACAGAGAGACACAGAGAGACAGATTGGCAGGCAAGCAGATAGGCTGACAGACAGACAGAGACTTTAGGAAGAAAGACCAGAGAGGTCAAAACAGAGATGGAGCCACAGAGAGACACAGTGAGAGGGGGTGGGGGACAGAGACACAGAGGGAGAACAGAGAGACACCAAGAAGAGAGACCAGAATTAGAGAGGAGAAAGAGAGAGAAGATGGGATAGAGGAGAGAGAGAGAGAGAGAGAGAGGAGAGAGAGAGAGAGAGAGGAGAGAGAGAGGAGAAGAGAGGAGAGATGTCCCAGGATATTAAAAGCGAACGTTACCAGTCGGTGTGCTTGTGATGTTAAGAGCGGGAGTTACAGGGATTCCTGAGAAAAAGAATGGCGAGTTGAAACAGCCCATACGACATGAATCAAACATTTAGTGCCTGTATTGCTACGTTTGAATGTAAATATGTAAACATACTCTCCTCTCTCTCTCCTCTCTCTCTCTCTCGGTCTCTCTCTCTCTCTCTCCTCTGTCTCTCTTTCTGTCTCTCTCTCTCTCTCTCTCTCTCTCTCTCTCCATACACATGCGCACCTACAAACACAACCACACGCATTCACACACACACACACACACACAACACACACACACACACACACCACACACACACACACACACACTCATACGAGTGCACACAGACACACACGCGCACAACACACACACACACACACACACACACAGAGAGAGAGAGAGGAGAGAGGAGAGGAAGAGAGAGTATTGGAACAGACTGTAGGCCTGCTTGACTATGCAGTCATGGTTGCTTTCAACTGCTTTTTATTTGTGGGCTTAAAACGGGCGGGAAACATAAAATGAACAGAAACATAAGGACACACACAAAAACCAGTGAGAGGGAGGAAGAAAGACAATGAGAGGGAGGGAGAGGAGAGAGAGAGAGAGAGAGACAGACAGACAGACAGACAGATAGATAGACAAAACATGAGACTGACATAGACAGACAGATAGACAAACAGGCAGACAGGGACAGAGAATGAAAGAGAGATGTTGAGACAGAGATGGAGAGAGAGACACAGAGAGAGAGGGGGGGGGGGGGTTAGTTTAGACAGACAGACATACAGTCAAATAGACTGACATACAGACAAACAGACACATAGGCAATGCAGGCTGACAGACTGACAGACACACACGCACTCACACCACTATAATCGATCCATTGAGAAGTGCGCAAACATTACAATGACACTTAACACATAAAGTTCATTTTTACAATTAGAAAAGCACAGTGTAAAAATACAGTTTTACCTTCTGGTATGGGCTGTGTAGGGAACTGGAACGGACTGTAGGCTGCTTGTATATGTAGCCATGGGTGCATTCAACTACTTTTTATAGAGGGATGCGGGCAGAGATAGATACATGCAGAGATAGATACAGAGAGTTTATACACATGGACAGTGTGTCAACAGAGACACTAACCAGTGGTGTTGATAGTGATGTTAGGAGTAGGAGTGACAGGGGTTCCTGAAAGAACATGCCAAATAAAACACTGCTGTGTACAGAAAAAAAAAAAACGGTTAGTAGGTACAGCCATATACACGTGCAGTATAAATAGAAGCATTGGTCATTACACACCTACGTAACTTATTTTGTATCCGTATATGTAAAAATGGAACTATGCATACAATGTATGTATAAATGTAACTACGTATGCAGCCATGGTTGTGTATATATGTATGTATGAATGTGTGTATTTGTACAGGGAAATGTTATACAATGATTGCGAGTATACGTTAAAAGAATACTAGGGATAACAGCTTATCAATATAAAACACATGCACACGCGGACGCGCGTGCGCTCCTACGTACGAACTGAACACAAAGAGAGGTGTCACGGCAAACATGGAGACAGACCAAAAGAGATGAGAGAGAGAGAGAGAGAGAGAGAGAGAGAGAGAGAGAGAGAGAGAGAGAGAGAGAGAGAGAGATGGTAGATACAAAAGGAGATGGTCCAAATACAGTGAGAAAGATAGATATACAGAGACATCGACAGAGAGATAGGGACAGGATATTAAACAAGAAATTTGTCAGTGGTGTTGACAGTAATGTTAAGAGTCGGAATGACAGGAGTTCCTGAGAAAAAAAAAAAAAAAAAAAAAAAAAAAAAAACGGTCCAGTTAAAAAAACTGATACACATTAATGAGTCATTTAGTACATAACAATCAATCATGTATTTTGTAATCAAACATGTAGGGTAAGTTTGAATCTAAGTATGTAGCATCTTCTACTACCAACTAATCGTGTAACTTGTAATCAAATATGTAGGTAGGTTTGAGTGTAAATATGTAAAGTCCTCTCTCTCTCTCTCTCTCTCTCTGTCTCTCTCTCTCTCTCATATAAAACAATCTAATGTGAAAGAACAGCACGTTTTATGTTCTGTGAATATGGTCTGCTCTATTTAAACGCAACAGTGACCTTCAGACTCAAGGATATATTATATCGGTTTGTTTTTCAACTGTTTTTGTTTCTGACAAATACCTTTTGTTGCCAGTTGAAATGTCACCTTGGCCAAATAAAAACAAGAAAGAGAGAGAGAGATTGGAAAAAAAACATTAAAGAGAAACACAAACACAGACAGACAGACAGATTGAGACAGATGGACGGACAAACAGACAAGTAGAGACAGACATACTAAACGATAGAGACAACACAAGAGAGAGAGAGAGGGGGGGGGGTGAGGGAGGGGGGGATGACAGACAGACAGGACTGACACAAAGACAAAGAGAAAGAAGAGTGAAAGGTACAGACCGAAACGTCCAATGAGAGAGTGAGATAGAGAGAGAAGTGAGAGAGAGAGAAGAGAGGAGAGAGAGAGAGAGAGGAGAGAGGAGAGATTTGAGGAAACTGAGAGGAGAGATAACAGAAGGACATGAGAAGAGGTAGAGAGATGACACAAGGCAGAAAGGAGAGACAGGAACCAGAGAATCATCACACACAGAGCACATCACACAAACACACACGGAAACACAACAACAAACACACACCGACACACACACTCACACACCACACGACACGCACAGATAGAGACAGACAGGACAGACAGACAGACAGATATACAAATATAGCAACGATCAGAGGACAGCCACGACAGAGAACAGATAGAACAGAGAGAGAGACAGAATGGAGAGCGAGAGAGAGGAAGAGAGACCACAGGAGAGAGGACACACAGAGAGAGACGGAAGCACAAAAGATATACCGACAGAGCATTGTGTGCAACGCGCAGTGTTGTTTGCGTGCCGTGCGGTGCGTTGTGTGTGTGTGTGTGTGGTGTGTGGTGTGTGGTGTGTGTGTGTGTGTGTGTGTGTCTGTGTCCTGTCTGTCCTGTCTGTATGTATGTATGTATGTGTGCGTTTGCAGACGCGCGTGTGGTGTGTGTACGTGTGGGTGTGTGTGTGGGTTGTGTGTGTGTGTGTGTTTGGGTGTGTGTGTGTGGTGTGTGGTGTGGTAGGATGTTTGTGTGTGTCTTGCTAGTGTGGCTGTGTGTATCATCCTCTCCTCTCATCTCTCCGTCTCCTCTCTCACGTGTGCACTCCCTCTCTCTCTTCTCTCTCGTCTCTGCCGCTGGGATATCTCTCTATCTCCTCGCTCTTCTCTGATGACCTGTGTGTATTGTACTTGTTCCGTGCAAGAATGTGTTGTATTGTGTGTGTGATAGTGTAATGTGTGCGGTGTGGCGTGTGTGTGTGGTGCGCGCGCGCGCGCGCGCTGGCTCGCGCGCAGGTGTGTGTGTGTGTGTGTGTGTGTGTGTGTGTGTGTGTGTGTGTGTGTTGTCAGATGTGTGTTGTTTTGTTTGTTTGTATGATGAAGTGCATTGTATGTGTGTATGCCGTGTTGGGTGCATTTGGTTTAAATTTGTGTGTGAGAGAGTGAGAGACAAACAGACAGATGGATAGAGAGAGAAACAGACAGACAGAAAAAGAATGCACGGACAGAGATACCAGTAAGAAAAAAAGGCACAGGAGAGTCAAGGGAAACCTCTTAAGGGAGACAGACGGACAGCCAGTCATACATAGAAAGAGAGAGAGAGAGAGGAGCGAGCGAGAGGAGGGATAGAGACACGGAGAGACAGGAGATGAGAGAAGAGAGAGAGATAGAGAGGAGAGAGAGAGAGAGAGAGAGAGGAGACGGTTGACAGACACCAGAGATAGGAATACAGAACAGAGACTGACAGACAGTGACACAGACTGACCAGAACAGACATTCGTCAGACAGATAGAAGACACAGACAACAGGCAGACAGACAGACAAAAGTGGATAGGGGTACAAACCGTGGTGGACTCTTGACAGGATGTTCTGATTTGTTACTATTCTCCCTTCCTCCATCCCTACTTCCCCACCTGAGGGGATAGGGGTTCACTCTACTAGCAACATGACTTACTTTCCCCCCCCCTCTTTAGCTTTTTCGCCACCTGGGGTGGTTTTCACATCAACGCTCACATGAAACTGTCACAGAATTGTTGTGAGTTTTGCCCGCACTCTAGAGACAAGCATAGAAGTAAGTGTCAGTCCGAATCTCTACAGAAGCAGGGTATATCATATTCATTCCATCCCCTGTAGTAGTAACCAATGGAATATCACTTTGGGTCGGTATCCAGTATATGATGTGTTACCGGGTGTAGGTGAGGTTTTCGCCCCTCCACAGTAACAGTGAGGTGGTTTCTGTGTGACACTGACCTGAGGACTCGGGGTTCTGACTGGCCTTTGTGAGGACAAAATACAAAGACAAAAACGAGCTGTACTATCAATAAAACACGGTATTAATGAAGTGCGTGGGCACACACACACACACCACACACACACACACACACACACACACACACACACCCAACACCCACACACACACAGAACTGAGAGAGAGGAGACAAGACACTTACACACAATGCAAACACACAAGCAACAACAAGGACAACCATACAACACAACACACACCACACAACACACACACCACACACACACACACACACCGTAACAACACACACACACACCACAACAACACACACACACACACCACACACACACACACACACACACACACACGCAAAAACGCCACGTTTCCACATGTGCGCGGTGCAGAGCGCAAGCGCGCGCACACACCACACAACCACACACACACACACACACAAACAGGCAACGACACACAACACACACACATATTCACGCACACACAACACACACACAGACACACACACACACACAAACACACCACACACTCACACACACGCACACGCAACCAGACACAACACACACACACACACCACACACACACACACACGCACACACACACAACACACGGTATAGAAAAGAAGTGCGTGGCACACCCACACACACACACACCCACACACACACACCACACACACACACAACCACACTCACGCACGCACTGCACGCACAAAAAACGCACTCACACACACACCACACACACACACACACACACACACACACACATACTAACACACTTGCACACAGTACACCACACGTTATCACACCTTATATCCCTCGCGATGCCCATTGCCGATCTGGGGATTGCTGTTTGTGATTTCTTTTAGGTCGTTTTCCATTCATTTTAACAGGATAACTTCCGATACCAAGCAACTGAACGACTATACATTTCATTGAGGCGTTTTCATTTATTCAAAAATCCAAGGATTGATTCAAAGACCTCCATTCCTGTCTTGATTTTGCTTGATATAGAAAACTCACAACTTTCACACACATGAACTGTGTGTGACCCCAATCTCATCTCATTCTTGTCGTTTCCGGTAGAAACTTACAATGGGGAAGCCCGCGAAAACATCAAAATGGACCACCGATTATCCTTAACAAAGGAAACAACACACGCGGGAGCACACACCAACCAACCACCCCACGCACATACACACATACGCACACGGTCAACACATGCAGACACCACATCTGGATAGTTATGTCATAGATAAACATAATAATCCACACCACAAAGGACACCACACATCTCAATCTCTCCGTCTCTAGGGGTCGGGGGGGGGGGAAATCATACATGAAACTCTCCTCATCTCACATCTCTCTCCTCTCTCTCTCTCGCTCCTCATCAGCCTTCTCCTCTCCCGCTCTCTCCTCTCTCCGAGGCTCGTTCTCTTGCCAGATCCTCCTCTCTCTCGTCTCGCCTCTCTCTCCTCTCCCTCTCTCTGAACGACAACCAATGATAAAAAAAAAAGTTTACAAAACTAATCTCTTCAAATACTGAACGATAGTGATGGAAGAGCGCGCGCGCGCTTGTGTCTGTGTTTCTGTCTGTCTGCCTCTCTCTCTGTCTTTCTCTCTCTGTTTCTGGGTCTGTCTTTCTTGCTGGACAGCTGTCTGGCTGTCTGGCTTTGTGTCTATGTTTCTCTGACTGTCTGTTGAGTTCAAATGTATGTGTGTGTGTGTGTGTGTGTGTGTGTGTGTGTGTGTGTGTGTGTGTGTGTGTGTGTGTGTGTGTGTGTGTGTGTGTGTGTGCGTGAGTGTGTGTGTGTGTGTGTGTGTGTGTGTGTGTGTGTGTGTGTGTGTGTGTGTGTGTTTCCATGCACTAAAGGAAAAGACTGAGGGTAAGCTACCAAGGGAGAGAAAGAGAGACAGACAGAGAAAAATCATGGAAAGGCTGGGAACATGCACCTTGGGGGTTATCTGACGTTATCTGATTTCTCCGATTCACCACCAGGAGTAGTTTCAATCACGCAAGAGAAATTGTTTCTGTTGTCTTTCAAAGAAGAGACGAAGGTGTACTTCTGTTCTTTAGCATCAGATATTCTCCTCCGTTCTTGAACCCATTGAATGGTGACTTTGTCTTTCCCACTATGCGATGTGTTACAGGGTGTAAGTGACATTGTCTCCATCAACAACAGTCATAATTTTCTGCAATGATGGGGGGTGGCCGGGGGTCTTACTACTGCAGAACATAAATACAGATAATAACTGGTGTATTGTTAAGTACAAGAACTGGGCTTGAAACTAATCTGTATGCACCCACCCACACACACACACACACAACACAACACACACACACACACAAAACACACACACACACACAACACTATACACACACAACACACACGCACGCACGCACGCACGTCGCACGCACGCAGACACACACACCAACACACACACACAAACACACAACACACACAACACACACACACTCGTTCACACGCACTCACACAACTAATGCGTGCACGCAAAACACACCAAACGCACACACACACACACACACACACACACACACACACACACACACAACACACCAACAACACACCAAACAACACACACACACACACGCGGTTCGCACGCGGCGCGCGCGCGTGCCAACGCACGCACGCACACACACTTACTCACAGACGTAACACATACATACTCCACAAGCACGCTCCTACACACACACACACACACCACACACACACACACACCACACACACACACCAACACCACACACACCAAACACACACACACACACCATACACACACACACACACACACACACACGCGCGCGCGCGCGCGCGCGCGCGCGCGCGCGTACGTCATACAATCAAACACACGCACAAAAACGCACTCTCCCAGTTGTGCACTCACACACACAACACACACACACACATGCACACGCGCGCGCGCACGCACACAACACATATACACAAACGTTCGCTCTAAACACGGGCGCATGTGCCTACACCCATGCACTCACGCACACACTCACGGACACACTCACGCACCCATTCACACACACACACACCACACACACACACACACACACACACACACACACACACTCATGCACTCTCTCTCTCACACACACACACACACACACACACACACACACACACACACAAGCGCACACCACAACACACACACACACACACACACACACACACACACACACACACACACACACACAACACACACACACACACACACACACACGCACACACACACACGCACACATTATCCCTCACATATACCCATTGCCATCTGGGAATTGCTGTTTGTGATTTCTTTTAGATCGTTTTCCATTCATTTTAACAGATAACTTCCGAAACCAAACAACTGAACGACTATACATTTCAGTGAGCTGTTTTTCATTTATTCAAAAAGAGTAAGGACTCATGCCCTCCCTCAAGGCCCCCATTTCCTGTTTTGATTTTCCTTTATATAGAACACGAACACTCACAACTTTCATACATAAACTGTGTATGACCCCAATCTCATCTCACTCTTGTCCTTTCCATGGAAACTTACAATAGGAAAGCCACCAAACGTCAAAATGAACACCAATTCCTTAACAAAGGAAACAACACACGTAATTGCACATGCACAAACGCATGCAAACACACACACACACACACACACACACACACACACACACACACACACACACACACACACACACACACACGCGCACATACACACACGCTGGAACGCACGCACACACACATAAGCACACGCCACACACACACACACTCATGCACATATGTATGGATAGACATGTAGATGGATAAATAGATATAGAAATAGCCATAGCCACACACACACACACACACACACACACACACACACACACACACACACACACACACACTCAATGGACAGCACCAAATGACAAAAAAAAGTTTTACAAAACTAATCTGTTCAAACACTGAACGGTAGTGATGGAAGAAGAGTGTGTGTGTGTGTGTGTGTGTGTGTGTGTGTGGTGTGTGTGTGTGTGTGTGTGTGTGTGTGTTTGCGTGCGTGTGCGTGTGTGTGAGTGTGTCTGTGTGCTGTCCTCAATCTAACGTCTTCTCACTA
>JADBJO010016953.1:37500-47500 GCA_016801955.1 Conus betulinus | reverse complement strand
GGCTAAATCAGTTTTCCATGTTTTCTTCAAAGCCAAAACGTCTGTGACTTGACTCTTTGTTTCACTGTAAAATCAAGTGGTACACCTACTTTGTCAAGGCAATGATTGTACAGAGTGGGATGCCAAGGAATGTGCAATTCTAAAACAATGTGTTTATAGTTATAGTTATATGTGCGATCGAAACATTGACAAAACTGTCTCGTGTGTTACTACAGGCGCACCAGTGACATTTTGTTGAGGAATATCCGGCAATGTGTCTGTACTTTCTTCTTCTGTTGACCTGACTGAAATGTCTGCTTCACCTCAACTTACTGCTGATGCAGTATTATCTCCTCCATAATCACAGCTACTTGTGGAATCGAAAAAAAATTATGAACAAGACGGCATTATCTGTTTCCCCCTATATACCACCTGCTGCTCATCCTAATGTCAGTGTGAAGAGTGATGCAAAAAGGAAAAGACCTCCCCGGTTGCAAAACGGACTCGGCTTCAGTACAGACATTCTTTATATTATATTATTATATTGGGTATAATAAACACACTACCTCACTCACTCACTCAATGGGCTGCCTACCCAGGTAGAGCCTGCCGAAGAGCAGCCTACTGGCGCTCATTCAGTCGTTTTTTCCCGTACCATTCAAATATCAGTCACTCATTTTCATTTATCTCATTTATTCCTCCAGTTTCTCACATAGGATGCATACGATGTTTTATACGTGTCCTCCATTTCCACCGGTACACGATGGCACACGATAACAGTAAGTGACA
The DNA here is from genome assembly GCA_016801955.1 of Conus betulinus. NCBI lineage: Eukaryota > Metazoa > Mollusca > Gastropoda > Neogastropoda > Conidae > Conus > Conus betulinus. Next base: position 46,732 of record JADBJO010016953.1, on the reverse strand, counting down.
ATTTTTGTGGCTTGGTAAGAAATACCAGGCGGCTATCTTCACTTTACATCAATTTTGCCAGGGCAGGTGGGGAACCCCCTTGCTCTTTTTCGATTTTCAACTGCCGTGGGTTCTTTAACGTGTGCAGGGGCCAGGACGGGCACACAGGTCCAAATCGCTTATAGTCCCCATCCGATGGACTTGACGTTCAGTTCGATTTGTCATTCAAACTGGGGGGGAAAAAAAAGGGCGAGAAAGGAAGGGCTCGTACCCACGCACTTCTCACACGTTGGATTGGCAGGCGAACGTCTTAACCACCACTCGGCCACCTTTCTTCCTTTCTTCACACCAATCGGCCTATGGCCGTACTCCTGCCAGCCCTCTTCCCCAACTGAGCCGACAAATAACTCAACTGGAACACTCTGTCAACTCTTTGTCTACATATTCCGTTTTGATTATGATGAATTTGCTTCTGTGATTGAAAATGTGAAAACCGCTAAAAAAAAATGAACTCCGTATAAACATTATCGATAAATTCAATTCCATATGTTCTAACGTTGTTGATCTTGATTCTGTTACTAGCAATTTGGATTCTGTTAAGAGATAATTGATCAAAGACAACCACTCTATAAAATCACAACCAGGTTCTTTGCAAAACAAAATAAGAAAATCAGAACAAAACAGAATGTCAGTGCAACCACTGGCACTCAGACAACACAAGACAACTGTCTATCTCAGTCTCCTCAAAGCAAAATGCCAGTTCACAAACCGACACAACACTTGAGTTGTTCAGAGACTAACAGTGTCAGTACACAGTCTGAAAGCCTTCCCAGCAGCCCAGTGCTGGACGCATTGTCCCCAGTCAGTGATAGTACCCAACAGTCCATCAAAGAAATCACACCCCCCCTGATAATGGTCTTTCACCAGGACTGAATCAGACTGGCCGTACCCCCAGTCCAAAGTCCAGGCTGAATCCAATGCTAGAACTCCTGCTGACAGTGACAATATAGACAGTTTCAAATCCCCCTATCCATTCTTCCAGCCTGTCACAATAAATAGATGATACAAATTTACATACTCTGTCCAGACTTTCCAGCTTCTATTCTGTTCTTTCTAACTCTGACACTGAAACAATGTCTGATTTAAAATCTCAGTCCAAAGATAGTAAGCTGAAGGAGGATATCCAAACGGGCAAGTCAAAAGCCCCCTCCCACCCTTCTCCCATGAAAAACTTTAGGTCACATGCCTGTTCCCAGCAGAGCGACAGTTTTACTGACAGGGGATTCCACTATTCGTTTCACTGATCCAAAACGTTTAGCTCCAAAACAAAAACGATTTTTTAAAGATATGTTTGTCCCCGGTACGTCGATAAAAGATCTACAACGCATGGCTGCTTTCCGTACTATCTTCTACATCTTTAAATGACCTCATAAATCCATGTCGGTGCAAACTCTCGTCCGTCAGGTACTGTATCCATGGATACCTGGTCAGAACTCACCCTTACATGTTGTAAAACTTTTTCCTAATGCTGACATTACTTTAAGCTCCATCCCTGCCAGCTCAAGAGAAACGCTCTTTTAATAATGCCATAATTCCGTCAAAAATACAAACTTATGAGTGCTTGCAATCGTCACAAAGTAACATTCCATTGATCACTTTCCCTGTCTTTATTCATATCCGATTTCATACAGTGGCACACTCCATCCCAGTGCAACAGGCACCGCCAGACTTGCACAAAATCTAAAACGCCGTGGAACAATCGTCCTCGTTCTGAAAATTTACTCTTCCAGTGCTCCCTTCCCAATCAAAAACGTTCTGCTGGCTATATGTAACAAAGAAACATATCTGAACCCTGTCGTGAACGCTCTTACAATCAATTAAGATCAGATGTCTTTCCTCCAATTTCGTCGTTCGATCATTACCCCTCTTTAAAACCCCCAGAGCGCCCTCCAAAAATCATACTCATACCTTCCCATCCTCGTCTAACGCACCTCACAACGCTGCTTTTATAGAAATCATAACGTCAGTTCTAATAATCAATATCATTTTTAGCCCCTTACACAAGGTAATAGGTAACATATCAGCCCCTCCTTTCACCCCTATGGCGGAACACTTACTTGCAGCCCCTTCACCATCTGTTGTTTAAATACACATGTTTATCATTATCCAGCCCACAACTTGATAACCTTCTTTTGTCATTTTATTTACGTTTTTACCGTACTTGATTTATTAATGTTTGGTGATTACATTTCCACTGCGAATATATGCACGTAAGAAAGTTATGGTTGAGCGCTTGTGTACATGCATGCGTTGTGTGTGTGTGTGTGTGTGTGTGTGTGTGTGTGTGTGTGGGTTGTGTGTGTGTGTGTGTCTATCTGTCTGTCTGTGTGTCTGTCTGTCTGTCTGTCGTTTGTGTGTTGTGTGGTTGTGTGTGTTGTGTGTGTGTGTGTGTGTGTGTGTGTGCGCGCGCGCACGCGTGCGTGTGTGAGTGCGTGCGCGCGTGTGTGTGTGTGTTGAATGTGTTTTTGTGTGTGTAATGCATGCATACGTGCGTGCGTGCGTCTGCATGTGTGGACCCACCGAGGAGACACTGCACTGCTGCCGAGTCACTTCATGGTGGGTGTTCAGTGGCGCCTGTTCTGATCTAACATACGCAGGACACCCACCTACTAAGCCCCCTACTGACGACAATAATTGCTTAGTCGCGGAGCCGGCGTGAGTGAGCTCTCCCTCCGGAGGGCGCCACCACGTCCGTCCAACGACAGCCCCCATGGACTCGCCGATACCGGTGACCCCGACGGAACCAAACCAAGGCCACAGACGTGGAGAGGACATCGAAACTGAGGTCACCATGAGAGCAGGGCATGAAGGGCCACAGAATTTGAGACTTTTTTTTTTTTTTTATGCTGCTGATCGATGAGAATGAGGATGATTAAGATGATGCTAACGGATTTCCATTTCGGTCTGAGACTACATGACAGGGCTGTACTCTACGCTTCCTTTCATAATATATCCCGGCGTCAACCAGGCCCGAGAGATACAGACACCTGCAGTGTTGGTCAGAAATTTGAAGCAACACTCTCATGCCATGCTTTCAGGCTCTCGGGGGGGTGGGGGGGACAACTATTATTTGATTCATTCGTTGATAGAGTGCCTTGCAGCCCCAACTATTGTAATAATGCGTTTTGAGTCTGTTCACAATCCCTATTTGCATTGTACTACATTATGTAGGCTTTGTGACTTGGTGCCAAATCGATATTTCTAAGCGAATATTTTTCGTCATATCATTATTCTCTCTCTCTCTGTCCTCTCTCCCTCTCTCCTCTCTCTCTCGGCTCTCTCTCGTCTCCTTCTCCTCCACCTCTCTCCTCCCCTCCTGCCTCCCTCCCCTCGCTCTCTCTCTTCCCTCTCCCCGCGCTCCCCTCTCTCTCCCCCTCTCCCTCGTCTCTCGGTCCCCGTCCCTCTCAACCTTCTCCTCTCCTCTCCCCCGCCCCACCCTCCCAGTCATCTCTTCTGCTCTCCCTCCCTCTCCCACCCACTCTCCTCCCCCAGCTCACTCCTCTCCAACTCCTCTCCCCCCTCGCTCCCACTCCTCCTCTCTTCTCTCTCTTTGATTATGAAATCATTGCTGTTTAAACGTTCATTTAAGGCAACGCGTTTCTTTTCTTTTTTGTTTTTAACTTTTTTCTTGCTCCTTTAATAAGAATCGTTTCTTTTCTCTGTTAAATTTGTGGTTAGGTTTGATGTCATTTTTCTGTTTTCGTATTTTTTTGTGAATATCATTGTCACTGGCAATTTTATTGGTCAGTAAAGGCACGTTCTTGTATATGGACTCCTACGATTTGTGGCCAGAAGTTTTGCGTGTAAGGCGCCTATTTTTAATATACGCAATTGAACTTATAATTATCATTGCGTCTTCTGCGTTAGACACTTGGCCTTCACTGGAGGGGACTTCGCCTAGAATATTTAGACTATAAACAAGTGCCAGAAATAAGGACTCGATGAAATTGTTGCAAATTCTTTCTTAACAATGGGAATAAACTTTCATGTCTTTTGCATTTGCATGTCTTGGGTAAACTGAACTTGATTCCTTGATTCAGACATGTGCATGCCAAACTATGAGATAATCCGATTAGACCCAAAGGCACCTAAAGAACACGATTACTTCTATGCTGTCCCTAGATCATTAACTATAAGGATAGCACATCTTGAAAAAATACAAATATAGAAATCCATCCTGATTGAACTGAGTCTTGACCATCGTAGGCCTGTAATGGTAGATTCCATGCCTAACACAAAACCCAACTGAAGTTCACTGACTGGTACGACAGGTTTAACTTAATGAATGGATGCCGCAATTTTGTGAGTCAAAGGCAATTATTATTTTTGGTGACTTTTAATATAGACTGACCAGAGCAGTGCCTGGGACAAAATGGAAATCGTGCTGTATACTAGGATGGTTTTGGTGAAACAAATAATCGATCATCCTACTCGCATTACGGAGCGTACAGAAATCTTATTAATCACATTTACGTCAACACAAAAGCTAACGAAGTAGAAAATGTGTTTGTACAAACAGGACGTGCCATATAGACCATTCTTCTGTATGGCTAACATGGGATGAAAAAGGGCGTGTCAAATTTTCAAGTCTGGACATAAGGAAATTTGTTATAGATGCTTCACACATTTCGATAACAAATGCTATTTCCTAAAGTGTTTTTACTTCACTCTGATTTAGATTACGTGTATCTGATCAGGGAATCCCTGACGATGCCAGTAAATTTTGGGTAAGGTACATTCAATTCAATATATAATAACAGGCACGCCCATTGTAAGAAAAAGAGACAGCGGGTCATTAAACCACCACGGTCAACAAAGGAGATAGATAATAAGATACACAAAAAAGATCATATACTCAAGTCAAAAAGGATAAAATGTCATTTTGAAAACAAACGAATAAAATAACTTCCATGAAGAGGAAAAAACGAAACGAAGAGAACAACACTTACTTCAAAATGTAGTATCGTCTTCTCAAAATTCGCACTTTAATTTGGAAAGCTGTCAATCCTCCTTGACAAACAGTAATTCAAGGGTACAAAAAATCTAATCAAAAGAGTATCATCCGAAGATTTAACTTGCATTTTACAAGTATCACTGAAAACATACTGTGTAAACAATAAAATAAATGAGATGATTCTAAATGATCAAAATGCATTAGCGAGAATACTGTAAGTTGGGTACAAAACACTTTTCTCTTCTTCATGGTTCGATATCATACCAGCATTGTCATTAAACAAAGTATTCAAAGTTTAAAAACGATTTAAACAGTCTGGAACAAAGATTTTGTAGACACTCGGATAGTAAGATACAAAATCGCTTTCAACTGGTTATGCTGCTGCTGCAACTCTAACTTAGCCTTATGAGTTAATGTATTTGATAAAAGCCATGTTCCACCCTTTTAACATTTTAAACCGAGCTAACGTGAAACTTTTATATAAAGGAACAGGCACCCGATCCCACCGATACTTCCTACTATAGGACCAATCTCGTATTTGTACTTTTGTCAAAACCTTCGATCGAAACATGGTTTCAACATACCTGTATTCTCCTTATCACATATTTTTTGAAGATGCATTCATGAAACTCATGTCAATCTGTTCACACTTCCCGTATACGACAACTCATCGAGTAGATGTCTTACGCAAATTACCAATAACAACCTTACTGGACATTCCTCGCTCTGTAGCTTTTTGAAAAAAGATTTGACGTTATTGCCCCCAACCAACTTTTCTGAATGAAACACGGGGTTATCTTACAAAGAGTAATCGGAATCAACCCTTAAATCTATTACTTCTGATTTCGACTGAGCAGTCGACCAGCTCGTTGAAATTAATTTAACCAAGGTCAAGGGTACTTCACCCTTCTGATTTGGTGTCCCACAAGGGTCAGTATTATGGTGCTCTGCTCTTTTCTATCTATTAAAGGACTTGCATAGTGTATAGTACAGGCGTTGCTTGTGAAATGTTTGCGGATGATATTGCATTACAATCACATTAGTGATGAACTGAACTGGTAGTAATCTGCAGACAAACATCAGTAAGTTGATTACATGGACAGAAATGGATCATTGTCCAATCAATGCTAAATAAAACAAAAAGACTGTTAGATCATCACCACACTGACAAAAGCGGCCGAAATTCAGTTTCCAGATTTCGCATTCAGGATATGCCCAGGACACAAAGACTGAAGAGATGTACAAGTCTCATAGAGGCACGGACGGTCTCATGACAAACAACTTATCTAGGTCTTACCAGCATGCAGACTTGGAAACGTATTTCCAAAAGAATATATTAACTTGAAAACAAAAAAGTTAATCTGAATTCTCATTCCGGAGGCAATGAATTGTTTCATGCGATATCCTTTCTCCTTATTAATTACTATGCATCCACTTTATGGGGATAATGCCAGCGAAAACTAATCTGAACATTTAAGAGAAGGTCGTTTACACCCACAGAAGTGTCGTTATGAAATGAATTCATTTTAAAATCTTGTTCCTTGACATTGAGTGATTACAAAACTTCTAAACACTCTCTTCACTTTTAAAGATAGACTCCATTTCAAACAAATGCTTATGCAGGTTACAATGTAATGAATGGATCACTCCGCGAAAAAACCAAACACCCACCGACAGCTTGCCACTAATAGAAATAGACATACACTAAATTGTCCTTTTCCCAGACCCCAAAGAATAAGATCTTCATAATCAAGTTGGTATCCTCTAAAGGGATTGCATGTGATAATTTGTCTTCCCTTCAAATCATGTCCTCGAACAACAGGCATTTTAAGGAAAGTACAAAAAAAAAAAAAAAAAAAAAAAACAAACAAAAACCGAATGGAAACTCCCTGCAACAATTAAAGTGATGTCGAGCCTCTCTCTCTCTCTCGCCTCCTGTCTCACCTCTCCTCTCCCCCTCTCCCCTCTCTCATCCTCCCTCTCTCGTCCCACCACACTCTCTCGTCGTCCCGGTCCTCTCTGGGCCCCTCTCTCCCCTCCTCTTCCTCCCCTATCTCATTCTCCTCTCTCTCTCGAGCCCTCTCTCCTCTAGCCCGTCTTCCTCTCCTCTCATCTCCCTCTCTCGATCTTCCTCCTCCTCTCTCATTCCTCTCTCTCTCATCTCGCTACGACATTTGAAGTTATGTTGCCAAGAACGTTCTTACTATTTATATGTTGTGATATGAGAATGCCATATGTATCATATTGACGTTATGTGCTTTCAATTGTTTATATTGTAATTTGCCCCCGTTGGCATGCTTTATTTCTTTGCTTTTTTATGAGGGCAGGATGTAACAACAACTTACCTGGTCAGCTTATTCTTCAACCCTCAATAAAAGGATACTTTGACCTTGACTTCACACAGACACACCACACAGACAGACACACAACACAACACACACACACAACACACACACGCCACCACACACGACGAACGCCCCAAACCACCACACAGGCCCCGCACGCATGCATTCACCTCACCGCACACACACCCCAACAACACACACACCCGCACAACACAACACACACCACACACACACACACCACCCTAAACTTTCGCCAACATTACGATCTTGAGTTTGTTTTGTGATTTATTTTTAGGTCGTTTGCATCCATTTTAAGAAGGACAATTCCGATGTCAATAACTGAATCCGTGCAATGCATTTCAGTAAAACGTTTAATATCCATTCAAAAACGAACAATGGTGAAACACGAGGCTTCCCTTGAAAAGCTTCGTGTGTCTTCCCACAGTAGAACTCACAAACCTTATACATAAACTGTGGTGTGTACCCCAATGCGTTTTTAATATTGTCGGGGGGGTTCCCGAGGAAACTAACGACAAAAAAAAAAATGTCAAACAGATCTCCGTTCCCCTTAAAGAGCATATAAACTAACGAAAAGGAAGCACCACACACACCACACACCGACATCACACGCACACGCAAACTCTAGCCCAGCACGAGCACGCCCCCCCGCCACCCCCCCCCCACTATGGATATATATAATATCTATATATATGATATCGCGATATATATATCTAATATTATATTATATCATATAGATATACACGTGTTCGTCACCGCTCGCATCACACCCACACACACACACACGCCACACATCACACCACCCACACACACACAGCACACCCACCACAGCAATAAGGACTGACACAAAAGCTAACAACTGCTGTTCACAAAAAGACACTGAGCTGTGGTAGGGGAACGAGTGTGGGTGTGTGTGCCGTGCGTTGCGTGCGTGCTTGCGAGCGTGCGTGCGTGTGCTTGCGTGGCGTAGGTGCATGTTCAGTGGGTGTAAGTGCCTGTCTGTCAGTCGATCTGTGTCCCTGGTGTCCGTTGGTCTTCTTGTGCCTGTGTTTGTGTTCTGTGTGTGTCTCAAGTTCCTGCCTTGTCCCTGCCTGGCCTCTTGATATGTGCATGTGTTCTTTCTGTGTTTGTGTAGTGTGTACACATGTGAGATTAATGTTATTGGTTCTACTACGTGCGCGCACGCGTTTATATAGATTATATAATATATATATATATATATTATATATCTATATATATATTAATATAGTGGTTGGTGGTGTTGCAGTAGGTGTTTTGTGTGTGTGTGTGAGTGTGTGTGGTGGTGTGTGTGTGTGTTTGTGTGTGGTGTGTGTGTTACAGTTCACTAGTCTTAGTGTGGCAACTGTGGTGTCTGGGCNAATATGTTGTGATATGAGGAATTGCACATATGTATATAGTTGAAGTTAAATGTGCTTTTCAATGTTATTTGTAATTTTCCCCGTTGCATGCTTTATTTCTTTCTTTTTATGAGGGCAGGATGTAAAAAACAAATACTTGTCAGCTTATTCTTTAAACCCTCAATAAGGATAATTTTGACTTGAACTTCACACACACACACACACCACACACACACACACACCACACACACACACACACACACACACATGCACCACACACAGGCCCGCAACGCATGCACTCCACTCACACACACACACACACACACACACACACACACACACACACACACACACACACAACACCCTAACTGTCGCCAACATTACGATCTGGGAGTTGTTTGTGAGTTTTTTTAGGTCAGTTTGCATCCATTTTAGAAGGAAAATTCCGATGTCAAATAACTGAATGTGCATGCATTTCAGTAAAACGTTTTAATCCATTCAAAACGAAAAATGTGAAC
>JADBJO010016953.1:10000-12500 GCA_016801955.1 Conus betulinus | reverse complement strand
AAAGTGCTCAACCATGTGGGAGCAGCTAAAATAATGATTAAAAGTAAATCTTAAAAGCTGGGATAACAAACTTGTTTCGAGGTCCTTCCTCTCTTCAGATCCCGTGCCACAGTGGCACGGGATCTGAAGAGAGGAAGGATCTCGAAACAAGTTTGTTATCCCAGCTTTTAAGATTTACTTTTAATCATTATTTTAGCTGCTCCCACATGGTTGAGCACTTTTTCTGAAAAAAGCCAGAAGATATACTACTGACTAGAGAAACAGCTCCACGTGTCGAGCACTTTAAACCTGGCTAGTACTTTTTTTTTTGGAAAAAATGGAGAAAGTAAATTTTAACCTATCAACAAAAACAGTGGCACGGGATCTGAAGAGAGGAAGGACCTCGAAACAAGTTTGTTATCCCAGCTTTTAAGATTTACTTTTAATCATTATTTTAGCTGCTCCCACATGGTTGAGCACTTTTTTCTGAAAAAAGCCAGAAGATATACTACTGACTAGAGAAACAGCTCCACGTGTCGAGCACTTTAAACCTGGCTAGTACTCTTTTTTGGAAAAAATGGAGAAAGTAAATTTTAACCTATCAACCAAAAACATCCCCTATGCTACACCAGAGTGGCACGGGATCTGAAGAGAGGAAGGACCTCGAAACAAGTTTGTTATCCCAGCTTTTAAGATTTACTTTTAATCATTATATATATATATATATATATATATATATATATATATATATATATATATATATATATATATATATATATAACAAATAAAATTAAAGAGCCGGTAAAAAACTCTAAAAATGCTCAACCCAAAAAGGGAGCGACATAAGTTTAAAAGTGTGATTAAAATGGAGATTAAAACCAACAAAATTGTATCGAGCAATGGCTCTCATCAGGGTATGCAGTTTGGGCACGCTACGGTGTTTTATATATAATGGAAATCTTTGTCAACACTCCATTCCTTAACACACCCTCCCTGAACACCCCCCCCCCCCCCCCCAAAAAAAAAAAAAAAAAAAAAAAAAAAAAGATCAAAATTGTAAATTGTAAAAGAAAACTACAGGCCACGTGAAACACATGCAGAACTCATGCTTGCACACACACACACACACACACACACACACAGACACACACACTATATATATAACACGGGTAGCGTGCCCAAACTGCATACCCTGATGAGAGCCATTGCTCAAAACAATTTTGTTGGTTTTAATCTCCATTTTAATCACACTTTTAAACTTATGTCACTCCCTTTTTGGGTGAGCATTTTTAGAGTTTTTTACCGGCTCTTTAATTTTATTTGTGATAATTGCTCCTTACGTTGAGCACTGTAGCCTGACAGAACCTAAACTTGAAATGGAGAAAATCAACTTTGGGCAGTCCACAAAAATATACCATTTTCTAACCCACAATCTTACATCAAAAAACTAACAGAGCAAACAGAGAAATTTGTGCGCAACATGAGATGGAAGGCGTTCTTCTTTCTGAACCCTAATGCAAAAAGTGAAGATAAAAAAAACATACGGTTTTAAGTCATGGAGATCGCCACCTATAATAGAGGAAATGAAACCTTTTGAAGACAATATGAAAAGACTAATAGCCAACACTGAATTCAGAAAATCACACAACAATTTCCAAACAAAATTAAAAAATGAAATAAAACAAATCCAAAATGACAAAAAAAAATATTCGTAAAGGCTGACAAGACAAGCATTTTCTATAAAATGGAACCTAATGAATGCTCTCAACTCCTCAACAAAAACATTCAGAAAAAATTACAAAAAAAACTGATAAAACCACATATGACAGCATTTGTAAAAAAGAAAAAGAACTCGTGCACCGTATGGATCTAAGTGATAGGATAGAAACAACAGCAATAAAAGCTTTTATAACCTTAAAGATCATAAGCCTAACTTCCCCAACAACCCAACATGTAGATTAATAAACCCATCTAAGTCTGAATTAGGCAAAATAAGCAAAAAAATTCTGGAAAAAGCTATAAAGGACATAAAAACAAACACTGAATACAACCTTTGGAAAAATAGCTATGAAGTATCGAATGGTTCAAGGAACTTAACAAACGGAAAAAACACAGTGTTTATGACTTTTGACATAGTGGATTTTTATCCATCTATAGATGAGGAATTGCTTACCAGCTTTAAAATTTGCTAACAAATACACAAACATAACAGAGGCTGAGACGGAAATCATCTTCCACACTAAGAAAAACCCTACTCCACAGCAGTGATGATACTTAGATTTAAAAAAAAAAAAAAAAAAAAAAAAAACAGCAAAAATTCAACATTTGATGTCACAATGGGTTCATATGACGGTGCCGAAACATGTGAACTAGTTGGACTATTCATGCTATTTAATATACAGAAAACACTTGGTAAAGGTTGGTTTGTACAGAGACGACGGCCTCGCCGCGTTTAACAATAAACCAAAAACCATTGAAAATAAGAAAAAATAACTTTGTAAAATCTTCCAAAACCATAACT
>JADBJO010016953.1:0-5000 GCA_016801955.1 Conus betulinus | reverse complement strand
TCAGACAGACAAGCAGAGAGAGTGACAGAGGGGTGGGTGGGAACGAAAAGTGAAAGAAAGAGAGAGAGAGAGAGAGAGAGAGAGAGAGGGGGGGGGGGCAGACAGACATACAGGCAGACAGAGACAGAGAGAGTTAGACAGAAAGACAAAAAGGCAGAGAGTCAGATACAAAAAAAAGACAGAGACGTAGCGACAAACACAGACAGAGACAGAGAAAACAAATGTGAGCAGTGAGATATTTAACAAACCGTTTGGACTGACGGGATCAGATTTATCAGATTCTTCGCCATGAGGGCTTTCAATACTGCAAGAAAAATTGCTGTTGTTGTCCTTCAGAGAAGACTTGAATGTGTAGTTCTGTTCCTTAACCGAAGGCATTGCCTTTCCATTCTTGTACCACTTGAATTTGACGTGGACAACAGAAGAATTGGGTGAGTGACAGGTGAACATGATGTTTTCACCATCAGTCACATTGATGTCACTTGGCACGAGGAACGGGGTCGGTCGTCTGACTGTAAAAACACGTATACAGAGGAAAGGAAATCTCGATGACAGAACAGTGCAGTTACAAAACACGTTTGCGAACACACACACACACACACACACACACACACACACACGGGCACTAAGTTTAATGTATAGGTAACGTTTAATGCATTTTGCACAAAATATTCTAAAAATGTACTATGCACGTGTAGGAAACAAATTACTGTAAATCATCTATTTTTTCAGTGCCCCGTAATAAATCAGTTAGTTCCTCAATCATTAGTTGATCAAACTTCGTTTAAAAATTCATTGTCCACAAAGGGCATGTAAAATAATTATCAGTTATTGTATAATTACTCTAAAATTTTAAATACCCGTCCATTTGATATCTTCCTTTGATTTATTGTGTTACTTTATGTATCATTATTGCTATGTATCCAACATGTTTGCTTGTAGGCCCCTATATGATATTAGTCCTATTCTATAGGATTTAGATCCCACAAGTTGATACATTATTTGAACTTTTAAATGACATCTCGTTCAGTTATATACTAATTGAATAGCCACATTAATTCAACTCTTACATATCACCCTCATCCACAAATCACTCCTCAACTCCCTAACTCCCCACCCCCATTCCCACCGTCCCCGCTCCACACACACACACACACACACACACACACACACACACACACACACACACACACACTTTCCCACTCCCCGCCACCCCCACCCCATTCCATTTTTTTAACCTCCGTCTGATATCACCAATGGTGAAAAGATGTTAAATTGGAGAAAACACACGGGCACACACAAGATGGCAGAAACAGTTGTAAACTGAAGTCCAAGTATGCTGAAACCAACATATTTCTACTAAGAAATACGACCAGATCGACCAGATATATATGTGAGAGAGGTCGTCTAAAGCATGCGACATACCAAGAAGTGACGGAAAATGACCAGAAAAGTAGAGACGTCTGGTCTGAGGAAAAGTGTTGTGGAGCAACGCTTGTGGCAAAGCGCTGAAAAGTCGACGGCCTGCAAACCTACATGAGTGCATGCCTCAGAAGAAAATAAAACAGCGGAGATAGCCAAGAGAAATCCAATGTAGAGCTGGTGAGTGAATCAGATAACTCAAGCTTATGATTCAGATTGTAGGCGTCAAGGTTTCGTCTCTCGAATCGACAGCAGGCCTAAATGATCAGAAAGACATGCTTGACCTTCTTAGAACACTCGGTGGAACGAACTACGTATTAAACAGCAAGAGACGGCACTGATTCAGGTAAGACAGAAGAAGGGTCAAAATTTTGTGACACAGATTTTGGATGAGATCAAGACATAACACTAACCTAACGACGTCAGGAGGCTTGGAAACGTCAAGAATGGTCAAGGGAACACCCAGAAGCCACGAACATTCAGAATGACGTTTCCCACAGAAGCGGATAGAGACGATGTACTAGCAGCATTTCACAGGGCAAGGAAGCAGACAGGTGAAGATGATAAGGATAGAAAATGCACAAAGGTAGGCATCCGCAAAGATCTGACACCTCTTGAAAGGAAGGAAGAGGATGAGCTGTTTCAGGAACTGAAGAGCAGAGGGACGCATCAGAGAAGTCGGGGGACGGGTACGCCCACTGGGTCAGGAGGAGAGGCCGAGCCGTGAACATCGACAAGCACCCAGTGGGTCAGGATCAAGAAAAGGACGAATGGGGCAGCAAGACTCCTGTACTGTAAATACTGTTAAACTGAAGCACCAAGAAAATTTTCTTCTCCTAATCAAGATTTTTCTGTACAGAAGTTAGCAAACTGTACATGTATATACACGAACGCTGATCAGTACATGAACAGAAGCAGCGAGTTGAAGGCAATGATAGACATCTATCATCCAGACATTATTGAAATAACTGAGGTGAAACCAAAAAATGCAAGATATAGCATTCAAGAGAGTGAACTGTCCCTGACAGGATTTGAACTGTTTCGCACCCTGAGGGAAGACAACAGAGGTACGGCACTGTATGTCAAAAGAACTAACGCCGTCACTATGCGACAAACTGAAGACAAAATTTTCAAAGAACATTTTCGTAGAGTGCCAGCAGGATGATGGCAACAAGCTACTTGTAGACCTAGTGTACAAGAGTCCCAGCAACACGCCTGAGGACACACAGAGATTAAATGCACTGTTACAGGAAGCATCCGACACCTTGGGGCGACCTTAATTTTCCGCAAATCAGCTGGGCAGAGGAGAGAAGTGAAGAAGGCCCTAACCATGATGCAACCAGGTTTTTGAAAGCGACAAGAGACGCTTTCCTGATACAGCATGAGAAGGTGCCAACAAGGTTTAGCGAGGGAGGGAAATCTAACGTTGTAGACCTGATCTTCACAAATAGGGAAGACATGATAGACGACATCAGTACGGTTGCAGGCACTGGGTAGAGCGACCACTTTGCACTAGTGATCAAACTCAGCTGTGCATTTGCAGAACCACCTAAAGCAAAGAGGTTCAACTACCAGAGGACAGACGTGGAGAAACACAAAGAAGTACTTGATCAGGTTGGATGGGAAGAGGAGCTGGCAGACCTATCAGTTAATGACGCCTGAGTTCCAGAGGAGGAAGAATTTTAAAAAAAAAACAAAAAAACTAGCAAATCTCCAGACAGACAAGGCGCCAGGCCTGGACGGAATACCTCCCAACATTCTAGCCAAGGCTGCAGACGAGCTGGAAAAGCCTTTCACCCACCTCTTCAGAAAGAGCCTGGGCTGTGGAAAGATCCCAGAGGACTGGAAGACTGCTTTCATAACTCCCGTCTTTAAACAGGGGTGCAAGACGACGCCGTCCCACTACAGGCCAGTCAGTCTAACCTGCATAGCGTGTAAGGTGATGGAGAAGATGGTGAGAGAGAGAGTCATGGACCACCTACAGAGAAACCAGCTCATCAGTGAGGATTAGCACGGCTTCGTCCCGGGCCTCTCAACCATCACGCAACTCTTGGAGGTCATGGATACATGAACAAGCATTATCGATGAAGGGGGTAGTGTCGATGTTGTCTACACAGAATGCCAGAAGGCCTTTGACTCCGTGCTACACCACAGGCTCCTTGAGAAAGTTAGAGCACATGGAGTGGGAGGGAAAGTACTGAGGTGGATACAAGATTTCATGAATGAAAGGAGACATAACGTCGTCATCAATGGCATCCACTTCCAAGACGCGGACATAACGAGTGGCATCCTCCAGGGCAGCGTGCTAGGCGCACTCCTGTTCGTCAAGTTCATCAACGACCTGCCCAGAGTGTAAGTCTTCAGTAAAAATGTTCGCAGACGATACAAAGCTGTATGGCAGAAGTGACACCGCTCAGGGCATCCAGGAAATGCAGAACGAGCTGGACCAACTCCGGACGTGGTCGGACCGGTGGCTATTAAGGTTCCATCCGCAAAAGTGCGCCGTCATGAAGCTTGGTGCCGCAAAATCAGAGGCATCATACTTCATGTCAGTTAAAGCAGAGGACGGAAACACAAAAAAAAAAAACCCTGATCTTGAAAGAAATGGTGGCAGAGAAAGACCTTGGTATATGGTGGACAACAAGCTGAACTTTGGGGACTATGTAGCACACGCAACTGGGAAGGCAACCAGGATAGTTGGACTCGTCAGGAGGTCATCTTACTACCTAACGCAGCAGATGTTCGTCCAGCTCTTCAAGAGCCTAGTGCGGCCTAATCTGGAATATGGACACAGCGTCTGGCAACCATGCCAGAAAACGCTTTGCAGTGACATTGAGGACGTGCAGTGGCGGGTCACAAAAATTGCTGGGATCAATGAAGAACAAGCCGTATCCAGAGAGGCTGAGAGCCCTAGGACTGCCCATACTGGAACATCGCCGATTCAGGGGCGACACGATCGAGGTATTCAAGTACCTTCAAGGATATTATGAACTCCAGCGACCGGAACTGACACTGGCAAGTGGAAGGGCCCTCAGTGGGCACTCTCTCAAGCTGCAGAAGAACAGGTACCGACTGGACCTCAGGGGGAACTACTTCGCTCACAGAGTGGTGTCATCGTGGAACAGTCTCCCTGAGGCAGTTGTGACGGCGCCATCCACCAACGCTTTCAAGAGTCGACTGGACCACCACTGGAGGCACCTACCCAGCCTGTAGGAGCCAAAATGTCAAAACTAGTTCACTCAGTCTTGCAAGCAACGCATGACAGTCACTGAGTGAGAGTTATAAGAGGACCTATGAACAGACTTTAAAGGTCTCAATCGTCGAACAAGTCAAGTTTCACAACCTACCCACGTAGAGGCCACGGCCGCCATCCCTTCATCATTAGGCCTAGGTCCTCAGCAATTACCCCCAAAAATTACCAAGGTGGAATGAGAAACCTCCAGCAGAGAAAAAGAAAACTGAAAAGAAGAATAAAGAATAAACAAACTCCAGCAACTGCAAACGACGTAAATGTTTCAAATGACGTCAAAGCAAATGTAGAACAGGAAAACCTTCTCGCAGTTGCTCAAATGTCCAGT
>JADBJO010016952.1:5000-39060 GCA_016801955.1 Conus betulinus | reverse complement strand
AAGCTATCTCGGAACAAGGTTTACATGGGAGTCTGTGAACAAGGTTTACGTCTGACATCATATGCAAGTCCAGCAGGCCTTAAGAACATGTTTTTCATGGTGTGGTGCATTTCAGGAAAATGTGCCATGAAGGCCTCCCTTAACTTTTAAAAAGATGAGTTGAGGGTGTAACATGGAGGGGACTGTATGCAAAGTCCCAAGGACTTTCATCTTCACAGATCCCGTTGGCCACACAGTAAAATTTTCAGGTTGAAATTGGATTTGGAAGTTTAATCTGTCTGGCAAATGCCATTACTCTTTGTCAGAGGTCTCGGACATAAAGGCCGGACTTGGGTTTCAGATCGGGCGAGGGGATAGAATTCAGAAATATGCTCGACTCTTTAGGGTGGCATTCTGGGACATCTAAAAAACCATTCTGAAAACCACCAGAATGGAAATACCTGCAACAGTATGGCAGCGTAATGCCAACTTTCATGTAGTCTTCAATGGGAGTCAAATTTGCAACCGTCTCGCCTATGAAATTTACTGGTTTTCTACATAACCATGTGATTCAGGTCATGGCTATGTGTATGAGAATAGGGATATGACAAATCTCTCTCTTTTTTTGCTGAAATCGTCCAAAGCGGTTTCTGCTTGTTCTTAACTGGACAACATGAGGTCATGAAGCCAGGTATTGTGTACTTATGTATCTTGGTGATTTTAACAATCTTTGGTCTTGGTGCGTGTACACATGATTTTGTGTGGTATGTGTCTCACATGTGTAAATTGTGTCTGCATGGGAACCATGTTCCAGAATGATCACCCACTCCGTTCCATCACTTACATTAACAGCATGGCACAGGAACCAGCTCCTTGAAGTAGCGGAAATGTCTGTTCCAGATTCGCCAAATGGAAGTTTCTGGGGAGGACACAAAAAATCACGTTCGATAAATAAAATCATGTTGGGACAAAAACAAATCAGATGTCATCACCACTCATGGTCAATACACCAACACACAACAAGGGTGTTTGACAAAGTATTGGTAGCAAGGCCTTGCAGCTGGGACCGTCTGAAATTTCAGCAATTTTTGTAATATTTAGGGTCCATCTCAAGCGTCAGCTTCCCCAACCTTCAACAACCAGCTTCTCAGGGTTTTAAGAGGGCCAGCCAGCCAATCACTTGAAACATTGGCAGACAATAAACTTCAGCAACTTTTCAATTTTCTTTTCCTTTTTGTTCTCTAGCTTCATCCATAATTTTTCAGTTTGCTAACCTCTCACGCCAGTCATTTCCTGCTTCCACATTAGCGATCGAAGTCTGGCACTCCCCCTTCACAGCCTTAGCACTGACAGTCCACTGGAAGCAATCAGTGGTCTGGCTGTCAGGAGGAAACCCACCATCGGAGGGGCACTGTACTGCTGCCCAGTCACTTCATTATCATTCAGTGGTACATGACCCTTAATATGCATGTACCAGCTATTGCCCTCTACTGATGACCAAGACTGTTTAGTCAAGGATCTGCATGAGAAACTATCCACCTCCAGAGGGGGTCACCATGTCCATCTAACAGAAGTCTCCATGACCCTTGATAAATTAATGAGGGGACTGACATGATCTCACTAAAACATTAATATGGAGAGAGATTCAATGCTGAGACCACCATAAGAGGTGGGCCGAAAGCAACACATGATTTACAATACTCCTTTTTAGTAAACAACTATTGATCAATAAGGGGGCGGCAATGGTGAAGAAGATGTTACAGTGTTCCATGTGGTGCTCTGAACAACAGGCTGTACTCTCCATTTCATATGATTTCCACTGGTGGACAAAGGCCGAGAGATACAGTAATGGTCAGGAAATCTGAGCAGTACTTGATTCATTCACGTTGTTACTGATAACAAAGCCATTTGTATGCATAAATGCCTGATTAAACATGTGAATGATTCGTCATCATCTGTTTCACCTCGTCAACACCGGTGAAAACGATCCAGCCACAATTGTCTAGAATGATGTAGAAGCCACACATCAATCTCCGCTTGCACTAGAACCAGCCAGGCTTGGACAAAAATGACACGCCACCAGTTAATTACATTACAACAGAGATGAATGGACCTCTGTTGTCACAGCAGTGGAATGGTACTCACTGCAAACAGGGCGATTTGATGTGTTACCTCTTGGACAAATTGCTTCACGTTGGAGGGAAAGGGGATACTGCACTTCTTTGTATCTAGTTTTGATAGACTGATGGTTCAATGTTATGTACATTCGTCATATCTTTTAAGAGGGGACATAAAATGATTCTAAAGGCGGAAGTAGACAGGAATGGTCACTTCACGACTTAGAAGGCATTATGTAAATCTCTTAAAAACATTCAAATCGCCCTGTTTGCAGTGACCATTCACTGCTGTGACACAGAGGTCATCATCTCTGTTGTATTGTAATTACTGTGCTTGTCATTTTGTCAAGCCTGGCTGGTCTAGTGCAAGCGGAGATTGATGTGTGGCTTTCTACATCATTCTAGACAATTGTGGCTGGATCGTTTCACCGGTGTGTGACGAGGTGAACAGATGATGACGAATCATTCACATGTTAATCAGGCATTTATGCAATACAAAATTGGATCAGTAACAAGTGAATGATCAAGTACTGCTCAGATTTCCTGACCATTACTGTATCTCTCGGCCTTTGTCACCAGTGGGAAATCATATGAAATGGAGAGTACAGCCTTGTTGTTCAGACCACAATGGAACACTGTAACATCTTCTTCACCACCATTGCCGCCCTTATTGATCATTACCTAAAAAGGATAATTGTAAATCATGTGTTGCTTTCGGCCCACCTCTTATGGTGGTCTCAGCATTGAATCTCTCTCCATATTAATGTTTTAGTGAGATCATGTCAGTCTCATTATTTATCAAGGGTCATGGAGACTTCTGTTAGATGGACATGGTGACCCCCTCTGGAGGTGGATAGTTTCTCATGCAGATCCTTGACTAAACAGTCTTGGTCATCAGTAGAGGGCAATAGCTGGTACATGCATATTAAGGGTCATGTACCACTGAATGATAATGAAGTGACTGGGGCAGCAGTACAGTGCCTCCTCTGGTGGGTTTCCTCCTGACAGCCAGACACTGATTGCTTCCAGTGGACTGTCAGTGCTAAGGCTGTGAAGGGGAGTGCCAGACTTCGATCGCTAATGTGGAAGCAGGAATGACTGGCGTGAGAGTTATGCAACTGAAAAATTATGGATGAAGCTAGAGAACACAAAAGGAAAAGAAAAAATTGAAAAGTTGCTGAAGTTTATTGTCTGCCAATGTTTCAGTGATGGCTGCTGGCCTCTTAAAACACTGAGAAGCTGGTGTTGAAGGGTGGGAAGCTGACGCTTGAGATGGACCTAAATATTACAAAAATTGCTGAAATTTCAGACGGTCCCAGCTGCAAGGCCTTGTACAAATACTTTGTCAACACCCTTGTTGTGTGTTGGTGTATGACCATGAGTGTGATGACATCTGATTTGTTTTGTCAACATGATTTATTTATCGAACTGATTTTTTTGTTCCTCCCCAGAAACTCCATTTGGCAATCTGGAACAGACATTTCGCTACTTCAAGGAGCTGGTTCTGTGCCATGCTGTTAATGTAAGTGATGGAACGGAGTGGTGATCATTTGGAACATGTTCCCATGCAGACAAATTTACACACATGTGAGCACATACCACACAAAATCATCATGTGTACACGCACAAAGACAAAGATTGTTAAAATCACCAAGATTACATAAGTACACAATACTGGCTCATGAACTAATGTGTCCAGTTAAGAACAAGCAGAAACGGCTTTTGACGATTTCAGAAAAAAAAAGAGGAAGATTGTCATATCCATATTCTCATACACATAGCCATGACTGAATCACATGGTTATGTAGAAAACCAAGTAAATTCATAGCGAGAAGGTTGCAAATTTGACTCCCATGAGACTAATATGAAAGTTGGCATTTACGCTGCCAGTCTTTTCAGGTATTGTCATTCTGGTGGTTTCAGAATGGTTTTAGATGGCCCAGAATGCCACCACTAAAGAGTCGAGCAGATTCTGATTCTATACCCCTCGCACCGATCTGAAACCCAAAGTCAGGCTTATGTCAGAGACCTCTGACAAGAGGAATGGCATTTGCAGACAGATAAACTTCCAAATCCATTCAAACCTGAAAGAATTTTACTGTGTGCCAACGGGCAGCTGTGAAGATGAAAGTCTTGGGACGTTTGCATACAGGCCACTCATGTTACACCCTCACTCATCTTTTAAAAAGGTGAAGAGGCTTCATGGCACATTTTCTGAGATGAACCACTCACCATGAAACATGTTCTTATAGACTGCTGGGACTTGCATATGATGTCAGACGTAAACCTTGTTCAGCAGACTCCATGTAAACCTTGTTCAGAGATATGCTGAGATGCGATTTTTTTTTTTTTTTTTTTTTTTTTTTTTTTGAGTTTCTCGTAGAGATCAACTTTTTTTTCCATCAGATCTAACATTTTATGCAAGAAAGATTTTTAAAGCCACTTTGGCATTTTTTTTTTTTTTTTTAAATCTGTTATAATAAGTTGCGTGTCTATATCTTTTTTTTTTTTTTTTTTCAACAATGTTGAGAGCTGGCAATAAAGAGATGACAGTCCTGACATGGCTCTTGGAGGTCAACTGTTGTAGGCAACATAATCTCCTTTTCCCTGTTACCACATGCTTTCTTGGGAGATTTAGGTCCCTCTTCAGTTCACCTGAGGAAGGTGTGGGTGTTAAGCCTGAACGTAACATTATGTTGCATGGTTAGTGTACATATGTACAGTTCAGCACAGTACGGTACAATGCAACTATGGGTAATGCAAAAAAATGCTATGGTCTTGTTTTTCACATACTTCCAGCTATATTCGTTACAACTATGTAAATTTGGGATTTTTTTTCTCTGTGCGTTGATTTTTTCTTCCTGTGTTCTCAAACGCACAGCGGCCGCCCCCCACAGCATCGAACTGTTCAATGTGGACGAGGTGCGTAAGCTGACAGAGTACGCCATCAACACTTACTTCAGGCATTTCAAAATGTACAAGTACGCCTTCACTCCTCTGGTGAGTTTATGTTGGTCACTCAATATTTATAAATATATATGTGTGTGTGTGTGTTTTGGGAATGTGTGTGTGTGTGTGCGTGCGTGCGTGTGCGTGTTGTTTGGATGTGCTTGTGTGTGTGTGTGTTACATTGAGAAATTGTAAAAAAAATAAGACTTTTTTTGGGGGGGGACTTTTTTTGGGGGGGGGGGGGGGGGGGGGGGGGGGTTGCAAAGAAAATGTCAGTCACCTGAAGCATCCATTTTCTTTCTCTTTTTTTTTTTTTTCTTAAACAGTATTTTTTCTTGCTCGATTTCAATGAGTCTGGACTCAGAAAGGGGTTCTTAATTTGCTATTTAACTGCTATAAAAACAGAAATATAGAATTCCTACATTATCTCTGAAATGCTTGTCATTGTGAAAATAGTCTTTGGAAAAATCACACAATATACACTGATAAGCAAACATGTTAAAAAATGCATTCAGTTCAAGCTGCTTCAGTTTGAACTGTTGAAGGGAATAATACATGATCAAAAAGAAAATTCTTAAGCCTGGCAGGGATATGGGGCCATCAGCACTGTAATGTGCAAAAATAAATAAACAACAAATAAATACATAAATAAATAAATAAAAGGTCACAGAGCTTTGACATACAAGATAAAAGAGTACTTTATTATCTCAATTCTGAGAATAACAATGTTTCTATAACATGAAAAAAAACAACATACACATCGGTTTACAGACATGCAAGAATTCATAAGAACCCAAGGCAATGTTGTGGAGGGTGACAGAATAACATCATTTCAGCGTGACAGACTTGCCATACAAATGGAGCTGATGGTTCACCGTAGGCAAAGACTATGGCAAAGAAAGAGAGTAAAAAGATAATGGTCTTGGTACTGCAGACGAGAGGACAGCCACTGTGAATACAATGAACAGACAGATTTGTAAAATAATAATAATAAAAAAAAAAAGATCTGTGGAGGAAGGTTTCCCTCTGTTGGACAGTAAACCCATGAAGTGTACTCTTGGACAAACAGGTCCTGTGAAAATAAGCTTGCAAAGGGAGATTCGTCGTTGCTAGTAGCTTTAGTATGGACTGAATGTATAGATAGTGTTTCAGAAGAAAGCTAGTCTCAAAGGGGAAAAGAGCATTTTGTATAGTCTGTCTGTATTTATTCACAAGTACTCCTTACCTTGAAAGTAAATATCTTTTATACAAGACTTCAAAACATTATGAAACCTGTTTTTCCTCGTTGTGTGTGTGTGATCACCCTTTAGAAGTCCTCTCCAGCTGAACTAGTTGAAAGAGTATCTGCCGTTTGCTCCTTACTTCAAAGGCTGAGGCTGCCTCCACTTCAAAGGTATGCTAAATGGAGAATCAGGTGTAGGTAACCAATGAATCAAGTGAAACTTCAAAGGTGTCCGTGTGGTGCATTCACTTTCATGCGGTTGAACTTTAAAAAAGAAATAGTCCATGCTGGCAAAGAGTTTACAGCATGTGAGGGCGCCCTTGCTTCTGAATGACTGTGAAGTTGTACACACTGGTTGCAACCCACCGTACACTGAAGGTCAAAGTTCAGGAGTTGATGAGGAGCGGGAAGATGTTTCATGATGTTGTCAACTGCAGCAAGCAGAGCATCTATGTGTTGGCCTACTGCTTCTTTGAAGTTTCAGTGTCTTTTTATTGTTGATTTTCTTGCATGTATTACACAGAAGTTAGGAAACCCAACTCCCTTTCCTGTACTGTCTCAGACGTTTCATTGTCATTCACATCACACATTTTCTCTCACACACACACACATACATGTACACACAAAAGCATGCATGTACACTATGTATTACTCACTCAGTCCCACATGTACCTCTTATATATGAAGACATGCACACATAAATTGCAAGAATTTTGCCAAGATTTATGTGAACATGTGGTAGACAACTTGGATAGATTTTTTTTTTTTTACTGCATGACCTACACTACAGGGTTTGTGTGTTTTTTTCAGCATGATTGTAGCGAGTTACTTGCAGAATGATGTCACGGGTCACACTATGTAGCTATTTTGTGCCATGTGAACCACCTGGGGACTGTCTGGTGCACAGGTTCGGCTGGATTTGTCCATCAACTACCATGGAGTGCCCGTGGTGTCACCGGAACCTACAGAAGGTGAGGAAGGGGGGAGAAAGCGAAGGGGGGAGGGGGAGAGAGACAGGAGGTGTGAGAGCTGGGGAAGGGAGGGGGAGGGGGCAGTTCCTGATAATTGTCAAGAATTGTTAATGTGCTATGATTCCTGTAATATGTGGTGTGGCATCTTTTGAGAGAGTATGTATGAAAGGGTACGCATATTTGTATGTGTGCGTATGTGTGTGCGCATGCGCGCCAGTGTGTGTGTTTATGTATGTGTGTGTTTTGAAGAATGTGTGTGGGTGGATGGAGGGATTGCACTGATGTGTTTTGGGGGGGGGTGGGGGGGGGGGGGGGGGGGTAGCTTGCACAAATGTGTGTATGTGCATGTGTGGGCGCATGCTTATGAGTCTGTTGTTCAAACAGATGTGTGCATATAAGAATACCTATGGGCATAAACACATCATCACCTCATCTTGAAAGACAAACTTTACAGGAAGGAATGAGAACAGGTGGACAGAGGGAAGAAGAGATTAGGGAGGAACAGAGGCTATGAGAGAGAGGGAGGGGGAGAGAGAGAGAGATTAAGAGACAGAAAGGGAGAGGAAAACAGAGAGAGAGAGAGAGAGATTGCTTCAGACAAGCATTACCAAGTTTTCCCATGTATATCAGTGAAACTTAGACCTGTGAATATGTTTGTTTGACAGAATGACAAAGACAGCCATCTATCGCTCAGTATAGATGTGCAGAAGTGTATGCATGCATGTGCATGCATTTGCATGTATATGTAGCAGAAGTAGTTACAGTAGCATTTTCATTTAAATGTCTTTTAACCACACTGATTATCGAGTGTTTGTGTGTGTGTGCATGGGTGCATGTGTTTGTGTGTGTGTGTGTGCATGCGAGTGTGAATCTGTGTGTGTGTGCATGCATGTTTGTGTATGTGGGTGTGAATCTGTTTGTGGATATTTGTGTATGTGTGTGCGTGTGTGTGTGCGTGCGCACATTTCGACATCTGCACCTATCACCCCAGCGGGCGACGTGGACGAGGAGGTGACCAAAGACCAGGAGACAACGACGGAGGAAACGGAGCGGGAGGCGGCGCCGGAAGTGGAGGGTGAGAGTGGCTCTGAGAGCGGGGAGGTGGAGATTGTCGTGGAGAGGGAGGAGGAAGAGCCCGCCCAGGAACCCGCCTCTTCCCCTGCAGGTTGACGACAGAACAGTCACACCCAGTGACCTCACCGCCTTAGTCAGCGGCCTTTTTCACCCGCTCCCCACTCTCGCTAACTCGCCTCAGTCGGCTGCTTTTATCTGGCCACGGCCTGAGCTTTGCTGAGATCCTCCTTCTCTCCTAACTCGGCCTTGTTGGCCGTCTGGTGGTTGCAATTGTAATTAGTAGCTTCCCTCCTCGGTGTTAACTCTGGGGTGTTGGCTGGTCAGGTACCCTGCTGTTTCACCTGACACGGAGATAAAAGCTGTTCTGTTAACTTTCGCGATGTTTCCAAGGTGGCACATGACACAGGGGAACAAGACAACCGTGGTATTTCTTCAACTGGTCAAAGTACTCTGAAGAAATTCTTTTAACTATTTGTCACTAAAACCAGATTAGCTCTTTGTCATCCAGTTTTTGTTCTTTTGAGTGAAAAGGTTAAAAAGAAAAGAAAAAAAAAAGGTAATGGGTCACATTATTCGAACAACACATTTCCAACAATGTAGGTGTTACGGGGCTCTCCATTGGACATCATGTATATTCTACACTCCTGATGCACGTCGCTCCCAACCCATACATTTCCCAGAGGTGTTACCCTGTCTTGCCTCCTTCTGACAATGCCAGTCCTCTGAGACCCATCCTCTGAAGACAGCTCTTGGTGAACTGTGTGGGTCGTAAGAGACCCACATTCCTCCATAGCGTGCAGTCAAGGGTGATGTCCATGAAGGTCAGCCAGGGTGTGACTGGTTTTCCTGGTTTCCAGAGAAAAGTCCACTGTCATATGGTTCCCGCTCCTGTTTCTCTGGAATAGCTCTTTGGTTATCACAGATGAACTTTCTATTGTCTCACGAAGATTTACACTGATTTCCAAGATCCACGTTTGCCCAACCTGTTGAGGTTGGCTAGTGTGTGATGTAAAGCATTTTTCAGTCATCAGAGATCACCCACCAATCAACCTTCAATTTTTCTTTTTGAGAAGTTGTGGAATAACATGATTCATGTTGATCTTTTTTCCCCATTGAGGCAGTGTATATCCAAATCAGTTGCGGCAAATTACAGCTAAAGAATTCATTTTTTTTTTTTTTTTTAAAGTCAGACTGCAGTAAAGTCATTCACCCATTTTACACATATGCTAATGTAACAATTCTTTCCAGTAATATGTTCATATTTAATGAAAATAACATTTCCCCAGTTTCAAGTTCTCTCCCCCAGTCACATCTTTTAGCCTTTTCATCCCAAATTAATACTCTCCAGGTCACTGATCCAAAGTAATTACTCTAAGTAACACATCCCAAATTACTCTTTCCAAGTACTTCGTCCCTATTACTTTTCCCGTAACATCCTTAACTACTTCTTTACAGAACTTATCCCAATGTCAAGTAACATATCCCCAGTTATCTCTTCAAAGTAACATGAACCCAATTTTTCAAGTAACATATGTTGTTCTTGAAAACGGGATGTGTGGTAAATTATATGATAGTAAAATTTTTTTTTCAGTTTCAGTGGGCTTTGGCCCTGTCACATATTATTTTTTTTCCAGTAGATGTTATTTAAACATGTTCGAAAGGTAATATCTGTATACATTTGTTTCGTTCTTTAATTCCAGACAGTTTGTTCTGTAGCAAACAGTATCAAGGTACCACAGATATTTTCACCACTTCCTGCAAGATTGACGATTCTGTAAGATTATGATTATATATGAGCATACCTACACATTGTGCTAGACTCGGTGGGAACCGGATTTTTTTTTCTGATTGCTTCAAGTTCCTCATGATTTCCATGGTGGAATACCATGGAATAAACTCTCGCTGCAGTCACAGCAGTGAGCCCATGAAGCAAAGAACTTTGATGGCATGCAGACAGAGGGACTTGTAACGCCCCATTCTCGAGAGGTTTGCTTCACAGAAATTCTGATGGACATCAGGCTTGGAATCTTGTCCCATTGCAGTTTGGTCAAATAGGAGGACAAGAGCTTGGTTGGTTTGTAGCTTATGTTGGAGACAGTACTTCAAACACAGATACAGCATGCCTGCTATGCAGCCACTACTGAAAATTGCACTTCGAACAGATGCAGAACCTGACGCTTTTGCCACAGCGGAAAACGGCATTTTAACACAGACAGAACCTTAGCTTTGCAGTCTGTGATGACAAGCGTGCTTTAGTCTAGACAGAGCCTGGCTGCTGCAGACAATGCTGAGAGCAACAGTTTTTCACGCCCTTAGAGCTTGCCTGTTTCAAAACGAATGCTGAAAGCACCATTCTAAACCCTCACCATTTATCATGGGTATTAAATGACCCACAGTCATAATTTTCACTTCATTAACCAAATTTTTTTTGCTGTTTCCCAGAATCTTTTTTTTTTTTTTGTTTGTCAGTAAAGCATGGCACTGCATCTATACCAGAAATCGTTAGTTTTTGCCAACAAGTGAAGGAGTAAACAACAATAGCAAAGCCTTTTCAGCAAGGGTTTATCCCTTCAGGAAAAGTATGGGTCTGTGGAGACCCATGGCAAAGGGCAAGGGTTTATCCCTTCAGCAGAAGTATGAGTCTCTGGAGACCCTACAATGTGTGGTGAGGCTTTGTTCCTTCAAAAAAAAAAAAAAAAAAAAAAAAAAAAAGTGTGGGTCTGTGGAGACCCATGACATAAGGCAAGGCTTTATGCCTTCAGGAAAAGTATGGTCCCTGGAGACCCACTATGTATGGCATGTAAAAAATTACAGCTGGCAAAGGGCGAAGGCTAAACACAGATGGAGCCATTGGGTTTTACAGCCAGTGCTGAAAGCAGCACTTTAAAACTCTATGGTTGTCTCTGAAGAGGAAAGCCAGAGGGCTTTTGTTCATTTCTTTGGAGACATGCTAGGACATCTGCACGTCCTTCATTCGCTGCCCCTCAACTGTTGGTCGCAGTGAGGGTGCCATGTAAGATCGACGCTTGTGCAAAAAAGGGCTTTCTACAGCTTTCTGTGCTCAGTGTTGTGCCACAAGGTAGAGGCACACAGTGAGCAGTCGGAGGCCTTCTCCTCCATTCAAGACTTCTTCAGTCTGTTTCTAGGACATCCAACCCACCCCACCTGATCTTGTTGGATGGTCTCAGGGGAAAGAGCTGAAGCGAGATGTATGTCTGTACCAGGCAAGCTTGTTGATGATCTCATACTGCACGGGAGGCTGCTTGTCTGCCAGTGTGTGAACCGACTTGCAGCCTGACAAAGAGTCACGTATGGTTGATGTGTGTGTGGGATGGCACCTAGCAAATTCCCAACACTGGGACAGTTTTGTGCACTGAAAAAAGCTTTTATCTTCCTGCTTCAGCTTATTTGCTGTGCTTTGTTTTATAGATGTAAAAACACAAATCCCCCCCCCCCTTTTTTTATCAAGAGATAGCATGGAATATAACGATCTGGAATGCCAGTAGAAAATTAGTTTGTTAGGGTGTGTGTATGCTTTTCTTGTGTGTTTTGAGAACAGCTCAAGCTTAAGCTGAATGACAGTGTGAACATCAGCATGATAGATTGCAGGAGGCAATTCAGACAACAGTCACGTCGAAATTGCTTTTTTTTTTTTTGGTGTTGTGTGCAGCTTTTAGAGCTTTGAGAGAACCTAGTGTAGTAAATAGATGTGTCATGAAATGAAAACAAAAGATGCATGTGTACCCATTTGTAACAAATATAATCAGATAGTCATATTCTGACAAAAGTGAAGTGCTCATAAATTTAGAACTGTGAAATGCCCATAGGACTAGTAAAATGGCCAGATGATGGGAATAGTGCCTACCCATATCATAGGGATTGTGCAGTGCCTACATCATGGAATGCCCATATTATGGGATAGTGCAATTCCCACATCATGGGGATGGTGCAGTGCCTACATCATGGAATGCCCATATTATGGGATAGTGCAATACCTACATCATGGGGATGGTGCAGTGCCTACATCATGGAATGCCCATTATGGGATAGTGCAATACCTACATCATGGGGATGGTGCAGTGCCTACATCATGGAATGCCCATATTATGGGATAGTGCAATACCCACATCATTGGATGGTGCAGTGCCTACATCATGGAATGCCCACATGCTGGGAATAGTGCAATACCTACATCATGGGGATGGTGCAGTGCCTACATCATGGAATGCCCACATGCTGGGAATCGTGAAAAGCACACAAAACTGTAATTGTTCTGTGCCTATATGATGGAATAGTGAAATTCTCATTTGATCTAATAGAAAAATTCTGATCTGATGGAATGGAGGAATTTTCCTTTGATGGAATAGTGAAATTCTGATATGATGGAACAGTGAAATTCTGATTGATGGAATGGTGAAATTCTCTAATCTGATAGAATAGTGACTTTTCATGTATAATGGAATAGTGAAATTCTGATATGATGAAATAGAGAAATTCTCATATAATGGAACAGTGAAATTCTCATATGATGGAACAGAGAAATTCTAGAATGATGGAATAGTGTAATTGTGATATGATGGAACAGTGCAATGCTGATATGACAACAGTGACTTTTCATGTATAATGGAATAGTGAAGTTCTGATATGATGAAACAGAGAAATTCTCATATAATGGATTAGTGAAATTCTCATGTGATGGAACAGAGAAATTCTAAAATGATGTAATAGTGTAATTGTGATACGATGAAACAGTGCAATGCGATATGACAACAGTAAATACATGAAAGATGGCAACAATGGGACTCCTGTTCAGGAAAAGAAGATAAAATGATCTGTAAAGAGTAGAAAAGTAAGATATGCAAATAGTTTCAACTGCCAATGAAATGCACAAATAATGAGAATAGTAAGAAGCCCAGAATGTTGAATGATGGAATACAAGCACATTCAGAACAGTTGGGTGCCTATCACTATTACATCCATACTGTTAGAATCCCAGTTACATCATTTGTACCATAAGAATAGCAGATGCTTGAGAATGGTGACATACCCATCCACAACAACAGCGAAAATGTGGCGAAAGGAATGTATATTAGGAATAAGATGGATTCACAAGATAATGCTGCAGTAAAAGAACACAGTCAGATGTCAGTCGACTATCAGCTAAAGGATTCTGCTCTTTTTAAAACTGATCTTTTTCTTTCTTATAAATAGCTGTGGCTGATAATACAGTGTTCAGGTGGCAGTAAAAAGGAAATGTAATCTTTTGTGTGTTCTATGGCAACTTCAAAATCATTTTGCATGAAATTGGTTAGAGTAGGACAGCAGGAGGGGGGAGGTTTAAAAGAGGGGGGGGAATGGGAGGGAAGGGGGAAAAAAAAAGAGGAGGAGGAAGAGGGAGAGAATTGTTAGTACATAAGTTAGGAGACCCACGTACATTTAGTGATGTTCATGTTGTGACCGATTGATCATGTCATACATTTTGTTTTTTTCAGATACGACAAGCTGTAACAGAAGCAAATTACATCTCCGTATGTGTGTGTGTGTGTGTGTGTGTGTGTGTGTGTGTGTGTGTTTGTGTGTGCATGTGTGTGTGTGTGTGTATGCATGTGTGTGCGCGCGCGTAAGAAATCTCCTCCACTGATGCAGCGTATTATAAGCTCTAATATTTACATTCACGTCTCCCACCTACTTGGTGCACGGTCATATAGAATACCTGACATGAGACCATGTATGTTTGCTTGCATCTCTGTGTGTGTGTGTGCATCATGCAAGGATGGCTTTATACATTAAAACCAGACCTATTTACCCCAAATTTGTGTACCTGTAATATCTCGGACAAAAACCAGTAATTTAGAAGAAAAAAAAAAAAAAAAAAAAAAAAAAAAAACGTAATCTTCATAATCGCAGAGGGCAGGGGCAGAGGGTGTGGAAGTATGGGGATGGACATGATGGAAAGCCAGCCAGCCCACAACTTTGTTCATCCAAACTCCGTCATTGTCTAAAAAGCTGTTGACTGGGGAGTGGAAGAGAGAGGAGAGTAGGGAGGGTGGAAAAGTGCGAAACGACCACCTACAGAACAAGGGACTGTCCACTAAAAAACGACCGATTCCTTCCACATCTCCCATATCTGCTCTCACCATATTCAAACTATGCTACTTCAAATTTTAAATGTTAGTGATAGCACACTGCCAAAAAAAGAAATCGTAGACAAACGAATCACAAGACAAAAAACATAACACGTTTCGACTCTTAGGTCCTCTTCAGCCAAGATACAAAACGCACAGGGCAATGACAATAAACGAGCAATCACTTACCTTCATCTGCTTCAGCGCAAGATGGGCGTTGAATGATAAAGAACTTCAGTTCCCATTCATTTGTACAGCTGAAGATCACAATCCCCAGCATGCTCTCACTTATGTTTTCAATCATTTTTCCTTATATATATATATATATATATATATATTTTTTTTTTTTTTTCTTTATAAATTGACAACATTTTTCTTCATTGTTTGAAACAAGAAAGAGGAAATTGCTGGAAACAAACAGGTAGCACACCTGACCTGAATGGGGTACATATGTGAGTGTGTGCCAGAGAGCAGGCAGAGGACATGTAGGTGTAAATATGACACAGTTTATACCATGTTGTCACTGTAGGACTAGGCTGCTTTATTGGGTGGATTTGGCATTCTGTGAAAATGATTCCTTTATTCCTAAAACTTACTCCATCCATTAAACTTAATTAAAAAAGAAGAGAAATGATACGAGGGAACAAACGTTCCGTGGTGTCCTTGGTTTAATTCTGAAAGATCTTTGCTCCATTACGCATTTTTTTTAGCAAAACCAGGACACACTTTAAGGAAAGTCATTGGTTTTGATGTTTTCTTTCTTTCTTCAAGAATGAATCAGCTATATAAAGGAAGTAAGATATGAATAAGTGAATATGGAATTTATGCATGCGTATGAGCAAGCCGCACCCTCTTCCATCATCCACCACCCCCACCCCCACAGTAAGCTCCAATGATATTATGTTTAACCATAGCTGTTGATAACTTCTTGAGCGAATGATTTCACAGATGTGTATCTAAAGCTGAACTGACATCATGTCCTGCTGTTCCCTACAGAAGAGTCGGAGGGCGCGGAAAGAGTTGCGGGCCATGATCCAGACCTACCTGGCCGAGGAGATCAAGAAGGTGAAGGTCACGGTGGAGGAGCAGCTCAAGAGCACGGAAGACACGCTCAGCAAGAAGATCGAGACCGCCGAGGCCGCCGGCAAGAAAAGCCCTCGCAAAGAATCCGCCAAGAAAAAGAAATGAAAAATTCCTCAACAGCGTTTTCAGAATTTTTTTTTTTTTTTTTTTTTTGGGGGGGGGGGGGGGGGGGGTAGTTTCCTCCCTTGTCTGTATTTTTCTGCAATTCATGAACAATGATATCAAGCATGCTGTTTGGAAGGGATAGTATTATTGTAAATAACACTTCTTTCCACTGTAAATCCTCAAAATACAACTGTGCTGACTTTGTAACAAGCCTCTGTGTGTGTGGGTGGGTGTATGTGTGCGTGTGTGTGTGTAAGAAGGAGAGAGGGAGGTGGGGGGTGAGAAAATCTGTGTCTGGATGGTGATATTTTACATAAAATTCCGCTCTATATTAGTATACACTACATTCACACACTTGTAACTGATGATGCTTAGATAAACTTTGGCAGACAAAATGGAAACTAACTGTTCAAAATGACACTGGAAAACAGTTTATTCAATTAAAAATCTCTACTGACAGATTTTGTACAAAATTTGACAAAATTTTCAGAAATCTTTATCAAAAATAACATTTCAATTTGCCCAGGAGAAAAGTAATGAAGACAAAAATGAAATGCAGTTGAAAGATGCATATATCAACACAAGATCATATGTGTTTAAAAATAAACACAAGACACATACGCACATGCACAACACACATTTTTCTTTTTCATTCTAATCTGGCCATGTAATCCTTGCTGAAGAATGCAAGTTATCGGACATTTTTCATACAAACACACAGAAACACTTATGTGTCATCTTGCTGAAGAATGCAGTGGTACACAATGTACATCAACATCACCATACATACATCCTCAAGTATTTGACAGTAACCCCACATTCTTTCTAGCACCACCTGTAGTTATCACTCGCACTCACTGGCGTACACACACACACACACACACCATACACACACACACACACACAAATGCACACACTTTCATATGAACACACACAGACGCATACTTTCACACACACACACACACACACACACACAGGCAAGCACACACACACACACACACACACAGCACAAGCATGCATGCATGCAAACACACTTTCACATACAAGCACACACAAACACACACATACACTCACACATGCATGCACATGCACACACACAAATACACACACTTTCATATGAACACACAGAGACACACACTTTCACTCACAAACATACACATGCACGCACACACACACACACTTATTCCAGTCTGGGTCTCTTGGACACTGAAGAGGGGTTCTCGTCTGCTGAAGTAGTGCCATCATCAGAGGCAATATTCTGGGGATGCACCACATCTCGTATACCGCCTGTCTGTCACACAGAAAAAAACCACACCAGGTTGACAACACCTTGAACCAATTGGCCTTCTTGGATCGATTAAGCTATGTACACATCAAAATTGCTAATAGTTCAAAACACAAAAAAGAAAGAAAATTATACTAATAAGCCGGGTGCCGGAATACCTCAGTTGGTAGAGCGCTGGACTCGTGATCGAAGGGTTGCGGGTTCGAATCTCTGTGCAAGGGGATTTTTCCCTCGAAGTTAACATGGTTCTGACTCCATTTCCATACAGTCCTTCGAATGAGACTAAAAACCGAGGTTCCGTGTGTGAACGCACGCACAACATCTTGCACGTAAAATCCCATGACCAACTTTCGGAAGAGAAGGCCAGTTTGGCTGTTGGTATGGATGACACATTACACGTAGCATGCACCTTCCCCGAAGATGGAGTATGGCTGCCTTAATGGCGGGATAAAAAAACGGTCATACACACAAAACTCACTGCCTGTCTATACAGGCAGTGTCCGCAGGAGTATCAGCCTGCATACTCTGAAAGAAAGAATACTAATAAGCCCAACTTTTGGGGGGTTGGTTTTGATGGGAACTTCCATGTCACTGATGTGTATTATATATAATAAAGGTCACATTTCAGATTTGCAGGAATGCAAAAATAGGCAAATGCACCGAGTGATCTGATAAATCACTATGATGCTACAACCCTCTGTGTCATATATAACCCTCTCGCTGTCATCTGAAAACTCACTCTGATCTGATAAACTGCTGCGATCTGATAAATCAATATGATCTGATAACTCAATGGTCAGATAACTTGCTGTGTGATCAATAATTTGCTGTTATCTGATAACTTGACAACTCAATGTGATCTGGTAATTTTCCGTCATGTGATAACTCGCTGTGATCTCATCGATCTGAGAATTCACTGCAATCTGATAGAGCACGGTGACCTGATAACCTACTGTGGTTTAACTGATGGCTTACCGTAATCTGACGACTCACTATGTGATTGATAACTTGCTGTGATTTGACAACTTGACAGCTCCATATCATCTGATCATTTGCTGGATCTGGTAACTCACTGCCATCTGATAGAGCACTGTGATTCGATAATTCACAGACATGATAACTGATGCTCAGCGTCATATGATATCTCACTATAACCTGATAATTCTTTGTGATCAAACAACTATCTGTGTTCTGATAACTCACTGAAAACTTGTAACTTTGGTACCTTACTGTGTGATGTGATAACTCACTGTGTGATCCGACAACTTGCTGTGTGATGTGACAACTCACTGTGATCTGACAACTCACTGTGTGATGTGACAACTCACTGTGATCTGACAACTCACTGTAATCTGACAACTCACTGTGTGATCTGACAATTTGCTGTGTGATCTGACAACTCACTGTGTGATCTGACAACTCACTGTGATCTGACAACTCACTGTTTGATCTGACAACTCACTGTGTGATCTGACAACTCACTGTGTGATCTGACAACTCGCTGTGATCTGACAACTCGCTGTGTGATCTGACAACTCACTGTATGGTGTGATAACTCACTGTGATCTGACAACTCACTGTGACCTGACAACTCGCTGTATGGTGTGATAACTCACTGTGATCTGACAACTCACTGTGATCTGACAACTCGCTGTATGGTGTGATAACTCACTGTGATCTGATACAGCACAGTGGTCTCCCTTTGGGAGGGTGACTTGTACAGCAGCGCGTGGCGCTGGCAGTCCTCCCAGTACAGCACCAGCCGCACAGTGCATGCGTGTGACCCAGCTCTCGCCCAGGGCTGGCGTCAACTGTGATCCCTGCGACCCCACCGAGAAGCGCGTTGTCATCTGGTTGGTCAGTACCACCTAAAACCCGAAAACAACAACAACAACAACAACAAAAAACAGAAGAAATCAACTAAACAAGCAGCTGCATAATCTTCATTCAGGTACTTGCCAAACTACAAAGGCCAGACTTCAGAGGACCTTGCGGGACTCCAATATATTTTACACGGACTGATAAAGGAACTGTTTACAATTGTGAATCATGCACATTTTTTTCAGTGGTGAAAATTCAGTTAAAACTGTCCACACAAGTTTTATACAATCATCTTCAATGTCTGCATGTAAGTCTTCAGACTTATGCATTTACATCGTATCATCTTGAACTCTTCTTCCTTTTCACTCCATTCAACTGCTGTGTCTTAAATCTTGTTTGCTCTCCTGCTTCAAGTGATGAGATGTCTTGATGTACTTGTGCAGGATGGGACTCTCCCATCAGTCCCAGATTGAGGTGACTGTTTGCAAAACGTGCATCATTCACAGTGGTTTGTATTGTACCACTTTATTCCCATTTTTTTTTTTTTCTTTTTAGTTACCTCGCTTTGTGTGCCACTCCAGTAGCACTCTTCCCGTTCCACTTCCCTGTCCACAGCAACACACACACTACAACTTCTCCCACCACAGCAACACACACACTACAACTTCTCCCACCACAGCAACACACACACTACAACTTCTCCCACCACAGCAACACACACACTACAAACTCTCCCACCACAGCAACACACACACTACAACTTCTCCCACCACAGCACACACACACTACAACTTCTCCCACCACAGCAACACACACACTACAACTTCTCCCACCACAGCAACACACACACTACTAACTTCTCCCCACCACAGCAACACACACACACTACAACTTCTCCCACCACAGCAACACACACACTACAACTTCTCCCACCACAGCAACACACACACTACAACTTCTCCCACCACAGCAACACACACACTACAACTTCTCCCACCACAGCAACACACACACTACAACTTCTCCCACCACAGCAACACACACACTACAACTTCTCCCACCACAGCCACACACACACTACAACTTCTCCCACCACAGCAACACACACACACACAACTTCTCCCACCACAGCCACACACACACTACAACTTCTCCCACCACAGCCACACACACACTACAACTTCTCCCACCACAGCCACACACACACTACAACTTCTCCCACCACAGCAACACACACACTACAACTTCTCCCACCACAGCAACACACACACACTACAAACTTCTCCCACCACAGCAACACACACACTACAACTTCTCCCACAGCAACAGCAACACACACACACTACAACTTCTCCCACCACAGCAACACACACACTACAACTTCTCCCACCACAGCAACACACACACTACAACTTCTCCCACCACAGCAACACACACACTACAAACTTCTCCCACCACAGCAACACACACACTACAACTTCTCCCACCACAGCAACACACACACTACAACTTCTCCCACCACAGCAACACACACACTACAACAACTTCTCCCACCACAGCAACACACACACTACAACTTCTCCCACCACAGCAAACACACACACTACAACTTCTCCCACCACAGCAACACACACACTACAACTTCTCCCACCACAGCAACACACACACACTACAACTTCTCCCACCACAGCAACACACACACTACAACTTCTCCCACCACAGCAACACACACACTACAACTTCTCCCACCACAGCAACACACACACTACAACTTCTCCCACCACAGCCACACACACACTACAAACTTCTCCCACCACAGCCACACACACACTACAACTTCTCCCACCACAGCAACACACACACTACAACTTCTCCCACCACAGCAACACACACACTACAACTTCTCCCACCACAGCAACACACACACTACAACTTCTCCCACCACAGCCACACACACACTACAACTTCTCCCACCACAGCCACACACACACTACAACTTCTCCCACCACAGCCACACACACACTACAACTTCTCCCACCACAGCAACACACACACTACAACTTCTCCCACCACAGCAACACACACACTACAACTTCTCCCACCACAGCCACACACACACTACAACTTCTCCCACCACAGCAACACACACACTACAACTTCTCCCACCACAGCCACACACACACTACAAACTTCTCCCACCACAGCAACACACACACTACAACTTCTCCCACCACAGCAACACACACACTACAACTTCTCCCACCACAGCAACACACACACTACAACTTCTCCCACCACAGCAAACACACACTACAACTTCTCCCACCACAGCAAACACACACACACTACAACTTCTCCCACCACAGCAACACACACACACTACAACTTCTCCCACCACAGCCACAATCCACATGGAGAGTCGATGCCAAGCCGTCATGAAGCCACCCACAGAGGAGACGCTGCACTGCTGCCGAGTCACTTCGGTGGTGCTCAGTGGTGTCTGTTCTGATCCAACATATACAGGGACATTACCTTCTAGGCATCCTACTGATGACAATGACTGCCTAGTCATGGAGCCGGTGTTGATATGTGTCCCCCTTTGGAAGAACCCCATCACATCTGTCCAATGCCAAGAAAACTTACTGAAACCGGCAACGTCAACGCAAACTGACAAAGGGCATAGACCTGGAAAGGAAATCAAAAACTGAGGTCACCATGAGAGCAGGGCCTGAAAGGCTAGAGAACTTTAGACTTTCCTTTGTTAAAACGATGATCGATGAAGATGATGAAGATGGTGCTGCGGAGTTCCATTCCGATGTGAGACAGCACCACATGGTTGTGTATTTGCGCTTACTTTCATTTTATCATGGCATCAACCAGGCCCGAGAGATACGGACACCTGCTGGCTGACTGACGCAGAACATCATGGTGTGATGCTATTTCTGCTGCTTTTAACTGGACAGACAAAATGGCAACAGCCCGCTCCTGTAAATAAATTTACACAGGATTTTGTGGCTGGGTGTCGCCTGCTGTCATACCAACAACTCAACCAGACTTCTGCAGATAGCATGGCAACTTTTTATCTTCTCCCCTGATTTTTTCTTTTTCTTTTTTTTTTTTGTGTTTGTTTTGCTGTAATGTTAACCCTTTCCTCACCAGCTTTCCCTAAGCTGCAAGCAACTGAAAACCAGCTGTGCAACAGAGCAACTGTAAGATGCTATCTTTACAAGGCTGCAACACTGAACGACAAATTGGTAATGGTAATGTTGCTTATAGCCCAGTCGACCGCAAAGGGCCATATCAAGGCTGTCACCACGTTGAGGTCAGCTCACAAGTCATGAACAAAACCAAAAAAAAAAAACCTTTCACACATCTCTTTAAAAGGCATCTTCTAAAAACGCACCAGAATCTTCCTTAAAAATCTTTCTTCTGTAAAATCCTAGATCAGATAAAAAATGTTAATCTCCTTCAGAAATTCAAAGATCACGTCAGACAGGACATCTCTGAACAGGGTTTTCATGGAACCTGCTGTAAAGTCTTTCATACACCATTTTAAAACATG
Organism: Conus betulinus; assembly: GCA_016801955.1. Lineage (NCBI taxonomy): Eukaryota > Metazoa > Mollusca > Gastropoda > Neogastropoda > Conidae > Conus > Conus betulinus. The sequence goes on along the minus strand of JADBJO010016952.1, from coordinate 16,767 downwards.
TTTTAACACAGATTCATTTTATGTACTATTCAAATATGAGTGGAACCCTAAAAAGAAAATGCACACACAAAAAACACACAAATCACTGTTTTTTCCCTGCTGCCAAGCAGCTACTGACATGCTCTGACTGCAAGCAGCCATTCACTCACCACAGCAATGAAAGGGTTCATCTGTGTTTTCCCCTCGCAAATTCTCATTTCTACATTTCGCTGAAATCTGTGAACTCGCAAAGAAGTGGGAGTCCTTAAAAAAAGCAACTCAAGATATTAGAAGAAAAAAAAAAAGCTAAAAAAAAAAGCATACACTAGTAAACATATCATCCAGACACCTAGTGCCAAGATCTACTGATGTTCAAAGTGTCCTGTACTATTTTCAGCAGCATGTAACGCCAAATTCTGAACTCCCCTGTCATTCTATCATTGAAAATTTCAAAAACTCTTCCACCATTCATCCCTTGATTTTCTTCAAAAATATGAATGAGTGCATTACTCAGTCTCCCCACAACACCCCCCCCCCCCCACTCCCCCCTTCCATTGGAAGAGAAAATAAATCAATGACAAGACAGCAGGAAAAGAAAGGGACATCACTCACGGCCAGGTTGAAACGCGTGGCCAGCTGCACGCAGGTCTGAGCAAGGGAGGCCAGCAGGCGAGTGCGCAGCGACAGGTCGTCAAAGTTGTGTCGGAACGGGAAGGCCACACTGTCGATGACCACCACCTTCACCTTGGGAGAGAAAAGAAGATGGAAAATGAGCGACATTATTTGGAAAAACAGCTGCTGTAGGTAGTGCGTGTGTGTGTGTGTGTGTATGTGTGTGTGTGTGTGTGTGTGTGTGTGTGGTTATGTTTGTGTATGTGTGTGTGTAAGTGTGTGTGTGCACGTTTGTATTTATGTGTGTGTGTGTGTGTGTGTGTGTGTGTGTGTGTGTGTGTGAGAGAGAGTATGTGCATGTGTGTATGTGTATGTGTGTGAGTGTACATGTGAGTGTGCATATATCTGAATTCATGCATGTATGTGTGTGGTGTAAGATGGTGGGAGTGTGTCAATAAGGAACTAGACAGGAGATAAAAGTTCATACAAATCTTCATTAATATCATCATTCATCATTATCATCTCTGTCATTATCAATTATCATCAAGGAATAAACTGCAAAACTGACAGAGGCTGGCATGACTTCAAAAATGGGAATACGCTTTAAACACAAACTTTACAACATGGAACACAGACATTAGACGCAGTCTTTACACACCTTTTCTAAGAGGGAACACAGACATAGGAATGAATTTACAGAAGGTAACATTTAACAGACAGAGGTACATGGTACACATGGGAACAGTCAGACTTTACATGAGGGAGCACATAGGCTTCACACGATAGAACAAAATTTACAGTAGACAACAGACAGAAAAACTACTCAAGAAAACAAAGGTGAGGGTAGGACCCTGAGAAGTGCTGTCCTCAACCGCCGAACAAACCAGCTGGGAGCAATCCTACACCACACCTTGGAAGCCTGCGCGTGTTCACATAGGGTGCAGGCACACACATTAAGACATGAAAGGACATGACTACTCCCTGACAGATGCCATTATGTAATAGCCACCCGATGTGACATGACAGAACCCCCACGGGAGCGGTCCCTGGGTGTACTAGCCCATACGTCATGACTGCAGAGTCTATCGGCAAAAAAAATGCCACCGTCAAGCAACTGCCGCGTGCAGAAAACAAAGACATACTTTGTGCGAGAGAAGAGGCATAATGCATGTATGTGAACAGTTAACAGACTCCACATCAGAGAACAGAAACAGAATGTACACCTGGGAACAAACACAGTTCACATGTTGGACATGTCAAATACTTGACATGAGAGAACAAACCTTCCATGCTTCACCTTCATCTTGTTTATAACCTTCCATTTTTCACTGTCACATCGCTTATAACCTTCCATTTTTTCACAGTCACATCATTTATGACCTTCCATTTGTCACTGTCACATCATTTATAACCTTCATTTTTCACTGTCACATCGTTTGTAACCTTCCATTTTTCACTGTCACATCATTTATAACCCTCCATTTGTCACTGTCACATCATTTATAACCTTCCATTTTTCACTGTCACATCATTTATAAACCTCCATTTGTCACTGTCACATCATTTATAACCTTCCATTTTTCACTTTCATGTTGTTTATATCTTTCATTTTTCACACGGTCACATCATTTATAACCTTCAATTTTTCACTTTCATATTGTTTATAACCTTCCATTTTTCACTGTCACATCGTTTATAGCCTTCCATTTTTCACTTTCATGTTGTTTATAACCTTCCATTTTTCACTTTCATGTTGTTTATAACCTTCCATTTTTCAGTTTCATGTTGTTTATAACCTTCCATTTTTTACTTTCATGTTGTTATCCTTAGAGCCCAGCCCACCTTTAGGGGCACACCAAGGTTGTCACATTATCATTTGAAAAACAAACAAAAAAGTCAACAGACCAGTTTCTTTCACACATATACTCTAAACACCTTTAAAACTGGACATATTTTTCACAAAATCTGAAATCAAATGAAACATGTTTTTCTCTAAAACAAGGTCTTCACGGAGTCTGCTGTAAAGTGTCGAATGTCATGTCAGTTCCAACACTCAATGAGCACATGTTTCATAGTGAGTGGTTCGTCACACAGCGTGCATCAAGCAGCCTTTGAAGCAGTGCACTATCCATTTGTGTGTTCTAGTGCAACTGCCAGAGATCTTGACCTGACCATAACGTTTGGGTTTCATGTCTGTGCAAGGGGTCGATTATTAGTGTTATTATCATTGAGAGTGCTTATTTCGCCTTGGTTAGAAACCATGTTCCCAGTGCTTTACAATCCATGCCCTCATTTACATGACAGGCTGCCCACCTGGGTAGAGTTGTCTGAAGAACTGCCTGCTGGTGCTACTTGCAGGTGCTTCTCGTGTCGTTCAGTCAACATCAGTCACTCAGCTTTTTTCCCTTCAGTCTTTCAATTTGTCACACAAAGCGCAAGCTATATGTAACCTGTCATCCATACCTACCGCCAAACTGGCCTTCTCTTGTGAAAGCTGGTTATGGGATTCTACGAGTGTGCAAGATGTGGTATGTACCTTCATACATGGAACCTTGATTAATAATCTCATCTGAAGGACTTTGAGAAAATGGAGTCAGAACCATTGTTAACTCTGAGGGAAAAGTCCCTCTGCACTGAAACAAGCAGACAGATATTTGAACCCGGAACACCATGATTACCAAGATTACGAGTCTGGTGCTTTATCAACTGAGCTATTCTGGACCCCTGGACAATTATTTCTATACTTGGCCAGCTTTTCAGCCACCTTACTGCCTTGAATACTACCATCACCTCGAATCCAGCATAAACGATTTGTAACCGTCAGACAGACATTGAGCACAAGGGACCCAACACAGACATTGAACACAGGAGACCCAACACAGACAGACATTGAACACAAGGGACCTAAAAGGACCCAAACACAGACAAGACGTTGAACACAGGGGACCCAACACAGACAGACGTTGGACACAAGGGACCCAACACAGACAGACAATGAACACAGGGACCCACACACAGACAGACGTTGGACACAAGGGACCCAACACAGACAGACGTTGAACACAGGGGACCCAACACAGACAGACGTTGAACTCAGGGGACCCAACACAGACAGACGTTGAACACAAGGGACCCAACACAGACAGACGTTGAACACAAGGGACCCAACACAGACAGACGTTGAACTCAGGTGACCCAACACAGACAGACGTTGAATACAAGGGACCCAACACAGACAGACATTGAAGACGGGACCCAACACAGACATTGAACACAAGGGACCCAACACAGACGTTGAACACAAGGGACCCAACACAGACAAACGTTACATTTGGATGTTCCTGTAGGAAAGACGTCAGAATGTGGACCGTCGCCAGCAGTTCTGTGTAGTTTGGCAACGGAAGTAGTGAATCCCGCCCAGGATTGTCTCAAAGGTGTAGTCGGTCAGGTTTACCTCCCCTGGCAAAATGATTATACACATCTTGTTTACAAATTTTTATTTACTGTGCTTCATATCTACAAGGCTAAAAAAAATACCAGTTATCATCATGAATAAAGTGAAAATGTAACTTTTTCAATTTCTCACCGATGTACTGACAGAGCAGAGATGAACTAACCCCCGGCCCAACCGTCATCCTTAGAAATGCAGTTGGAAAACTGTTGCTTTCCTTGCTTTACAATAAAAAGAATCGTGCTCAGATTAAGGATTGCATGCTACTCAGGTATGGGACAAATTTGCAATGAAAACTGAGAAGTGTATTATTAAAAAGTGTACATTACAGCATTCATAGAGATCTGATTTCTCAAATAAGCATTTAGTGTGAAAACCCAAGATAAGATAAGATAAGGTAATTTAGCTTATAGCCCAGCTGACCGCAAGGGGCCACATCAGGGCTGTCAGCACACATTAAAATCAACTCACAAGTCATTCATTCACACAATTCTTTATAATACATTGAAAAAATGGAATGCACCACGGAGCTTCTTCACTCTTTAAAGGTAGGAATGGGTAAAATAAGAATGGCCGGTGTGCAGCTGGCACAGAACTGTTTCTTCTTTACGACCACCAGACGTAGATGAGAGGAACTCCTTTAGGTTGGACAGATCTGAAAGAGTTTGTTATCCGTCTGTGTATTCCAATCCTCCTGCCAGAGGTCTCTGACATAATCGTTAATTTGGGTTTTCGATCTGAGCAGGGGATATATATGTTGGATAATTTCTCTCTTGTGACATTCTTGGCCAAACAATCAACCATTTCATTCCCTCCAATGCCAACATGACCAGGAACCCAAGCCAGAATAATGTTGTAACCCTCCGCTTTCAACTTGGTAAAAAGTTCAAAGAAGTGTAAAAGTTCTGGATGCTGAAGGTTGCGGCCAGCTATGGCCTCCAAAGCTGACAGTGAATCTGACAGAACCAGAAAGTCCCTCTTCTTAGATTGTGAGATTATCCTCAGTGCCAGAACCAGAGCTGTAAGTTCAGCAGAGTAAGCAGAAGCATCTGAAGGAATGTGTTCTAACAGTATTTGAGAAGGAGTACCAGGGCAATAGGCTGCACAGCCCACTCCATCTTCAGACTTGGAACCGTCAGTGTACCGCCTCATCACCAGCAATGAACACTTCTCAGCAGTAATTCGTCGGTCCCCTTTGTCTGCCTGATAGTTATAATTTTTCTTCAAAAAAAAGAATGGTTTTAATTTCCCTCTGCAGTCACCTCACTCTGAAAGCAGCTTCCATTCATACTGATGGCTACCCTTCGTCGTTTTGTGTTTCGCTTGGTGTCATCAATTTTATGAGCGCATTTGCTACTTTTCATCAATTCCAGAAGATAAGGGATTGCTCGTTCTTCGTTTTCATCGTCCTGAATGTTGTTTATCTTGCCTGAAAAAGACCTTAGAGGTCGAGACGTGTTATGTTTTATCTTGTAATTTGTTTGTCCCCTTTTGTCTGGCGGAATAATTACAGTTTTTCTTTGAAAAATTTTCTTCTCAGCAGTTAGTTAACCACCTCAAGACAGTAATATAACAACCCACCCCAAAACAACAATGAACCATCCCAACACGATAATGAACCACCTTATCACCAGCATAATAAACCCCTCTAGGATCAACGTAATTGCAAAAATGCCTAGATGTTAGTTATAAGAGTCTTCCTACCATGATGAATCGTCTCACCTTCCATTGTTTCAGCCATACGATGACAGTGCTCAGCCGTTGCCTTGGCGATGTCCACGACCCGTTCGATGATAAAACTTCCCTCTGTGTCCATGTAGACGGCTTCCCCACCAGCTCCGCCCAGCTCTTCCGGAATGCTGGCATCCACCGCAAGCTGAATGCTGGGAAGGAAAATGACTGACAGGTATGAGGTGCTGTAGTTCACACGGACACTTTATCATGTGTACTCATCCTCATATCATTTTTGATTTCAAAGTATGTGTCAGTTCTCTAATGCTATTTGTTGTCTGTCCACTTCTGTTTTCATTTCTTCATGGGGGAAAAAAAAAGAATGATTCCAAGAAACTTTTTTTTCAACTCTAAGGAACCACCTGTCCCCCATCAAAGACTAGAATTTCGGGAACATTTACTATTTGTATTGCCATTACCTTCCATTCATAGTTTTCCTTCTACTGACAACCTTAATTTCTAAAGATTTCTGTACTTTCTTACAACGAGGTTCCACCACAAAATGCATAACACTCAATGCACAGTATCAGTTTTACTGCCAAAATAACAACTCCTACAACAGCATCTAACCAGTCTTATCACAAACAAACCAAAACATGTAGGCATGAAAAAGCCACTATTGTTTTTGCCACATACCACCACCTTATTTTCAGAAAACTCTCTGAGCTATGAAATGGTAATACACTTCTATCTTTCACTTTAAAAATCTTATCCACAATCAATGAATACTTTAACTTAATTCCCTGATCAACCACCATTCTTCCTGTGGCTGATTTGCAGTCTGTTGAGGAAGTTCTTCATCTCAGGGGCTTACAACTCCTCTGGTTTTGTTGTTTGGGACCCTTTCATACATGGCTTTTCACATAATCAGGATATAACTTTGACAACAACACCAAATTAAACTCCTTCCTTCCTGTACTCGCAATACGTCGCAATCGCAGGTTACCGACACTACATGGTGTATCTGACTTGGAATTCACTTTCAGAAGTTATTGCAGTTTCTTGAAAACAAATCACTTAAGCTTGTTCTATGCGAAATAGACCGTTGGCATCCAAAGGGCTGCAACTTTTCAACAGCATCTATCAATAGCACAAATACAGTGGCTCGCTTACTTGTGCCTCTTTATATGCTTGTGGACTCACCACATCTGCGTCTTCCCGACCCCTGGGGCTCCACAGATCTCCGTCACTTTGCGAAGAGCCATGCCCCCTCCCAACGCCTCGTCAAGGTCGGCACAAAAGGTCACGATGCTCGGCAAGCTCTGCTCCTGCTCCAACAGTTTCCAGAGCACTCTGACTGACGGCGGCTTTCCTTCCCTCCCCTGATACTATTTTGATCACTTCCAGGGCATCTTCCAGACTGATACCAGCTTCTGGGAGACAGAAAAGTCAGAGATTCATACATATCATGTGTTGCAAAGTTTTCAGTCTGAATGGAAGGATGTTCAAGTGTTCACATGTGTGAACATACACTGCGGAACTAAAAGTGGACAGGCTACTCCAAGTTTTTTAATGCAAAAATTATCACTTTGCAGCTTCAGATCAATACGCTTTGAGACCAAAGACATGATCATTCACAAAGTGAGCTTATCAAGTGTGTGTGTGTGTGTTTGTGTGTGTGTGTGTGTGTGTGTGTGTGTGTGTGTGTGTGTGTGTGTGTGTGTGTGTGTGTGTGTGTTGTGTGTGTGTGCGCGCGCCCATGTGAAGTATGTGTTTGTGCGTGTGTGTGTGTGTGCGTGTGTGTGTATGTGTGTGTGTGTGTGTGTTGTGTGAGTGTGCTCACTTGCAAGAGTACATGTACATGTGTGTGCACATACTTTATGCATGAGTGTACATGTGTGTCCATGCTGCATGATGCTGTGTATGTGTGTTTTTTGTATGAGTGTGCCTGAATGTGAAAATAACAGTTGTACTTTTTCTTGCTTCATGTCAAAAAATTATACAGGATATGAGAGAGAGAGAGAGAGAGAGAGAGAGAGAGAGAGAGAGAGAGAGAGAGAGAGAGACCAAGAGAGATATATGTGTGTGTGTGTGTGTGTGTGTGTGTGTGTGTGTGTGCGTGAGAGTGAGTGTGTGCGTGTGTATGTGTTGTGTGTGGTTGTGTGCATATGTGTTAGGCATACACCACTAGCACATGTTTTTGTATGTGAAAGTGCATGCATCAAAGAATTCATATCAACACCAAATTCTTAAAATTAACTAACTGGACAAAATGGTAACTATGCTCTGAGACGCACACAGTCAAACAATACACGATGCTATGAACTCTTGACATAATTTTTTTGTTTCACCATACACAATTTGTAGCTTTGTAGACTAGCTCTGAAACAATCTAGTCTGAGTCTATAAAATGTTAACAGGAAATGTTTATGGTGATTCTTAACTATATATGCAGGCACTGAATACTCTTGATATGATCAAAATTGAAGAAATACATGTTGTCATAAAACAGGATCTTAGACCATGTGTGTGTTTGTGTGTGTGTGTGTGTGTGTGTGTGTGTGTGTGTGTGTGTGTGTGTGTGTGTGTGTGTGAGTGTTTGTGTGTGTATATGTGTGTGTGTGTGTGTGTGTGTGTGTGTGTGTGTGTGTGTGTGTGTGTGTGTGTGTGTGTGTACACGCATTTAACAACAGAACACACACATGCATGTACCTAGTGTCACAGTTCATGTGTATGTAAGAGCATGTCCTGTCTCCACTGGAAAAATAAAAGTGTTCCTGAAACTCCACCTTTGCTGAGCTGCGATGGCTTGGCATGGTTCAGATCAGCAACGACCAAAAACCCAGCAGCCGACAGCTTGGCCTGGACAGCTGGTGACAATGGAAAGGTCAGCAACTGCCGCTGAGAGGTGACCCCCAGACTTGAACTGACACCGGCTGCCATGACCCCCGGTATGATGGAGAAGCCAAAACTGTCTTCAACCTATTGACCATCAAGACATTTTTTTATACACATGGTATTCACTAATTCAGACTGCCTTAGTGCAGGTAATGTGCCTGTGTATACATGATTGCCGTTTGTCAATGTGTTTGTTCAAGTCTTACCAAAACAGCCATTTCAGCATCTATAGCATCTCTTACACGCCGTATGTTTAGCGAGCTGCTCAACTTTGCACCTTTTCATGGGTGTTGACATCATCCAACTGATAGCATCCCACACTGGACATGGCTACTCCATAACAGGGCTTATCGGGGCCTTGTACAGGTAGGTATATAAGATTATGTTGCTTGTAGCCCAGCCGACCCCTTGTATAGGTGGGGGTGTTTTCACAGCGGCACTGCAAACCTTGATGCTCCTCCCAGTGAAGTCTAGGATTCTGTTCGCCTTGCTGATGATATGTGGGATTTTCACTTGAGATCTTTGCTAAGGGTGACACCAAGATACCTTATCCTGAGCTTGGAACTGGTGACCACGTGGTGAGTACATATGCTGGATTGTTGTGTGATGCCGCATTATGTGGACAACAGAGCATTTTGCAGGAGCGGGGGTAGGGCAACATTTTCAATGCAGCTTTAGAACAGCGACGTCAGCAAATCAGGCTAGCCACCTTCTACAAGTTCCACCACGGCGACATCAGAATCGACTCTGCGCACACCCCTTTGTGTTACACCAACCAGTACAACACCAGAAATTCCCATGAGCTGCAGTACAAGCAGAAATCCTGCTGCAGGAACTGCCGAAAGAACAGCAGCTTTCTGCGCACTGGGAGAGAGTGGAACAATCTTCCAGCTGAGGCAGTGGCATCGGCCATGCTAGAGGACTTCAAATCCTGGATTTAACCTCCTCCCCCTCCCCTCTCCTGTTCCCCCCCCCCTCCCCCCCTCTATCCCTCTTCTCTCACCTTAGTCCATCCCACCCACTGCAGTGTAAGGCCCACTTACACCCCCCCCCCCCCCCCCCCAACTCCTTTCCCCTCAGAGGCCTGAAAATTGTGGGTGACCCAGACCCCCTCCCCCCTTTTTTTTTTATTTGTTTTTTCCTTTTCATAAGCTGATCATCCAGGCAGCAATTTGAACTACTGTTAAATCCAGAAACCCCCTCCTACAGTGTCAGTATCCTCAACTCAATGAAGGTGGACACTCAAAGAAAGAAGAAGAAGAGGAGCTTCCGTTCCAGGTGACAAGCCTGCCCACATCTTCTTTTTTGGTAATCCTGGTCATTGCAGGATATTGTGCTTCTATCAGTCTGTGGCATGCTGTATCGTACCATACCATACCATACCATACAATACCCCTGCAGACTGGATTAAGCTATTCAGCCTTTAGTCTGGTCTTCTTCACAAAAACCTAATCATTCCTACAATTCATCGGCAAAAAGTCGATGTCAATCATGTCAGCAAGTTACTTCAGTTGAGCAAGGACTGAACAGGTCCTAGAAAAAGTCTTGGGGCACAACTGTTTCACCTGGGGTAATACTCTCAGCTTGCTCTGTTTACCACCGATTGCTTCAAATGGAAGTCACCGATCAAATCGTCAGTCAGCCGCAGTAAAGATGTGTCTTTACCAGCCTAGTAGTAGTAGTGGTGGTAGGGACTGACTTTAGTCAAGGCTATAAAGCCTATAATTGCTGTGCAATTTTTTTTTTTTGCTTTTGCTTTTTGGGTTCGTATCTCCTCACGATCTAATGAAGCCAATCTTACTATAGTTTTGCTATATTTTAGTACAATTTTCAACTGAAGTTAGAAAGTGAATCTCAACCACAAGCCAAATTTCCAAACAATATTACGTAAAAGAACAATAGATAAGTGCTAAATTATTTAGCACTCCCCACTCTCCAATCTCCTGTGACAGGATCATCATCATCTTCATCATCCCGTTAAATGGCCTCAATCATCATGTTGATTTTTTTCTGCCATTGTTGAACTTTTGAGATGGTTGCAGAGTGAGAAAAAAGAATTTTGGATAGAAAGTGATAGGCCTAGATAGTGAGAATAAAGCTTATCCTAAATACTAAGTGGGTTTACCTGGCAGACTACAACATCTTCGCTTTTTGGGCTTTTTTTTAGGGGGGTGGGGTGTGGGGGATTGGGGGTGAGAGTGGGAGGGGGGGGGGGGGCGACCTACCTAACTAAACTAACTAATGGATGGCACTCTGGACTTGAAGGTGTCCCGAGTGTCAGCTGCCAGGTAGTACTTGGCAGCTCGTTCCATTCCTGGATGGTGTTCGGAAGGAAACAATACCGTCTGTAGTCTGTCCTGCACTGCACAGTATCATTCGACTATAAATTTATAGATTATCATTTCCTAAATATCAATACCTTTTACGTGTATTGTAGTTGACGACTCAAAAACAAATCCCGCGGGAAGTGGGAATTCTTTCGCATGTTTTCGTGACGTCATGCATTGCTGGGCACAGACAATTCAGTTGTGTTAGAATGGTGCTCGAGGGTTGTCACAGGGATGGATGATCCCACTGAAAATGAAATATCGTCATTTAAACGATTCTTGGAAAATTTCTGCCGTGATGTAGAGGAACCCTCATCAGAAGAGAATGACTCTCCAGTTCGGCATGTGTCATACATGCTGGAACCGTGTGAAATCGAAGGCGAAAGTTTACGATGGGCTCTTGACTACCTTAGCCAAAACACAGTGAGTTCCCTTTTTGAGGTGTGCGTGCGTGCGTTTGGCATGTTGTCGTCACAAGTACCAGTAGTACTAGTAGGTCAGAAGTTTGATGGAAATAATTTTTAGACGGTTGCAAAGTTACTGCACTATTCAGACTTGACATCTGCTATCGTAGATGAACTGACTTGACTGAAAGAAGAAACCAGATCGGTTTCTGATCGGCTTTGTATACGACTGTTTTTCGCCCCTCGTTGTCACTGGGACCGTGTAGCAGACGGCAGTTTTGTTCCAGTGACGGTTGAGGAGGATAATGGGGCTGGTGGCAAAACAGGTTTTCTTTAGTTTCAGTTGTTGCTTTTTTTTTTCCCCCATCAATTTCAGTCGTTTGAAAATGTCTGAGTTGTGATAAACAGCTCGACTTAACAGGATT
>JADBJO010016951.1:30000-32500 GCA_016801955.1 Conus betulinus | reverse complement strand
GTGTTCCTTTGAACATTAAACAGTGTTCCTTTGAACATTAAACAGTGTTCCTTAGAACATTAAACAGTGTTCCTTAGAACATTAAACAGCGTTCCTTTGAACATTAACACAGCGTTCCTTTGGACATTAAACAGTGTTCCTTTGAACATTAAACAGCGTTCCTTTGAACATTGAACAGTGTTCCTTTGAACATTAAACAGCGTTCCTTTGAACATTGAACAGCGTTCCTTTGGACATTGGACAGTGTTCCTTTGAACATTAAACAGTGTTCCTTTGGACATTAAAACAGTGTTCCTTTGAACATTGGACAGCGTTCCTTTGAACATTAAACAGTGTTCCTTTGAACATTGAACAGTATGTCTTTGAACATTGAACAGTATTCCTTTGGACATTAAACAGTGTTCCTTTGAACATTGAACAGTGTTTCCTTTGAACATTAAGCAGTGTTCCTTTGGACATTAAACAGTGTTCCTTAGAACATTAAGCATGTTCCTTTTGGACATTAAACAGTGTTCCTTAGAACATTAACAGTGTTCCTTTGAAAATTAAACAGTGTTCCTTTGGACATTAAACAGTGTTCCTTTGGACATTGAACAGTGTTCCTTTTGGACATTGAACAGTGTTCCTTAGAACATTGAACAATGTTCCTTTGGACATTAAACAGTGTTCCTTTGAGCATTAACACAGTGTTCCTTTGAACATTAAACAGTGTTCCTTAGAACATTAAACAGTGTTCCTTAGAACATTAAACAGCGTTCCTTTGAACATTAAACAGCGTTCCTTTGGACATTAAACAGTGTTCCTTTGAACATTAAACAGCGTTCCTTTGAACATTGAACAGTGTTCCTTTGAACATAAACAGCGTTCCTTTGAACATTGAACAGCGTTCCTTTGGACATTGGACAGTGTTCCTTTGAACATTAAACAGTGTTCCTTTGGACATTAAACAGTGTTCCTTTGAACATTGGACAGCGTTCCTTTGAACATTAAACAGTGTTCCTTTGAACATTGAACAGTATTTCTTTGAACATTGAACAGTATTCCTTTGGACATTGAACAGTGTTCCTTTGGACATTAAACAGTGTTCCTTTGGACATTAAACAGTGTTCCTTTGAACATTGAACAGCGTTCCCTAGAACATTGAACAGTGTTCCTTTGAACATTAAACAGTGTTCCTTTGGACATTAAACAGTGTTCCTTTGAACATCGAACAGTATTTCTTTTGAACATTTAACAGTGTTCCTTTGGACATTAAACAGTGTTCCTTTGGACATTAAACAGTGTTCCTTTGGACATTAAACAGCGTTCCCTTTGGACATTAAACAGTGTTCCTTTGGACATTAAACAGTGTTCCTTTGGACATTAAACAGTGTTCCTTTGAACGTTAAACAGTGTTCCTTTGAACATTAACAGTGTTCCTTTGAACATTGAACAGTGTTTCCTTTGAACATTGAACAGTGTCCTTTGGACATTAAACAGTGTTGCTTTGGATATTAAACAGTGTTCCTTTGAACATTGAACAGTGTTCCTTTGAACATTGACAGTGTTCCTTTGAACATTGACAGTGCTCCTTTGAACATTAAACAGTGTTCCTTTGGACATTGGACATTGTTCCTTTGAACATTAAACAGTGTTCCATTGGACATTGAACAGTTTTTCCTTTGAACATTGAACAGTGTTCCTTTGAACATTTAACAGTGTTCCTTTGAACATTAACAGTGTTCCTTGAACATTGAACAGTGTTCCTTGAACATTGAACAGTGTTCGTTTGGACATTGAACAGTGTTCCTTTGAGCATTCAGTGTTCACTTTGGGCAGTGGGCCACGCCAGCTGATGGATGAAGAAATGAGGCGGTTCTAGCCTGATGTAGTCATCTCCACATGAAGGACCGATCATCTCGGGTCACATAGCTGGAATTCTGTAGGCTTCCTTCCAATAGCAAATCCGTTAATTCAACCCTCACGTGATCCGTGCAAAATAATAGCTCAGTTGGTAGAGCACCGGAGTGCAACGTCTTGCACACACGTCAAATCCCATCACCAACTTTCGAAAGAGAAGGCCAGTTTGGCCGTTAATATGGATGACACGTTACACATAGCATGGACCTTGCGTGAGAAATGGAAAAAAAAAAAATGATAGCATGCACCCTGCATGAGAAATGGAAAAAATGAAGGAAGTACGGATATTGAGTGAACGATATTGGACAAAATTGACTGGATGGCACGGGAAACGACTGAATGAAGCTCCAGCTGGCAGCTCGTCAGTCGGCACTACCCAGGTAGGCAGCCCGTTGTGTAAACGAGTGTGGATAGTAAAGCGCTTAGAGCTTGGTCTCTAGCCGAGAATAGACGCTACATAAGTGTTCATTATTATTATTCATTATATATCAAACCGATACATTTAACTTGTAACAACCGAACTCTGTAAATCGCACCCCTCCCCTGAAGAAACAAAACAAAACAAACAAAACTGTAATCTGTTTGCCTGTATCATCTGGTG
>JADBJO010016951.1:10000-22500 GCA_016801955.1 Conus betulinus | reverse complement strand
GGCAGACCCTGTCCTACAGTAGGACGTTGGCCACAGGAGAATTGGTGCTGACAGACACGCCATTCCTAGTCTCTGGCACGACAGTGAAGAATGGCTCTTTAAAGTCCCTGACTGAGGAATTAGACTCGTCGACTGGGCCAGTCTTTCTCTCTCTCTCTCTCACCCATTTAGTTGAATTATGTACCACAACCCAGCGTCAAATCAGTACTATTGTATGGGGCAGAAACGTGGCGAACAACAAAGACCACTATCAAGAAAGTGCAAACGTTCATAAATTCCTGCCTACGCGGAATACTGAAGATCCACTGGCCAGTTACCATCAGCAACACAGATCTCTGGGAAAGAACCAACCAAGTGCCAGCCAGCAGAAAGAGAGATCAGAAGAAGAAGATGGCGATGGATTGGACACACCCTGAGGAAACCACCGACCAACATCACTCGCCAGGCCCTGACCTGGAACCCTCAGGGGAAGAGAGAAAGAGGCCGGCCCAAGAATTCCTGGAGAAGGGACCTGGAGGCAGACGCCAGGCAGACCGGCTGCTCCTGGGGGGAGCTGGAGCGGATCGCCCGGAACGTGGACAATGGCGGGCGGTTGTGGATGGCCCCTCCAGGGGCTCAAGGCCTAAGTAAGTAAGTATGTACCACAACCATCCCCTCCCATATATATATATATATAAACAAAGTTTGCTCTTATGTTTTAGATTGTAGAAATAGGGGAGGGGTGATAAGCCTTCATATCTGCAGTGATAGATAATTCTGCCTAACTAACAGTATGTGCTTGAGTGGGTGAATGGGAAATAATAAATGCTTCTCAAAATGAATCTTCAGCAAGCTTATAGTCTCCAAAATGGGAGACAATCTCCAACGGAGAGGAAGCTCGCTAACATATAACTCCTGGTCAGATACCTGTACATATAACTCCTGGTCAGATACCTGTCTTTCAAAACCTAACTGTTTCTCGTCAGTGACCGCGAAAAAGTGGCAACTTAACTCCTCTGCCTTTTCGGTTTTAAGAAGAATGCTATCCCAGAAAAAGGCTGGTGTGCAATACCATAGTATGTTTGTGAGTTTTTCAAAAAAACAACCAAAGGTGCCACCTCAGAACCAAAAGAAAAATCACGAAAGAGCAAACCAAGCTACATCTTCTTGTGAGAAGGAGAATATATAAAAAGATAACCTCTTAAGACACAAGTGCTGAGGGCCAGTTCTTGGATTGAATCCGCAAGGGACTAAATTACAATAAAACTAATAAATTCCAAGGGATAAGTACCGAGCACCATTCCAGCAACTGACAGAGCAGCTTGGTGTTACAATAACTGCAAGAAATGTATCTATCTATCTATCTATCTATCTATCTATGTATGTATGTATCTATCTATCTATCTATCTATCTATCTATCTATCTATCTATCTATCTATGTCATTACATATGTACATATCCCTCTCTCTGTATTTCTATCTGCCGTCTGTTTCTTTGTCTCTGCCTCTGTCTCAGAATATCTGTTTGTCTAACTGCTTGCCTGTCTATTTGGATGTCTGTCTGTCTGTCTGCCTCCCTCTCCACTCACGACGAACACACACACACACACACACACACACACACACACACACACACACACACACACACACACACACACACACACACACACACTCACGCATGTACACACATACACACAAACACACACACTCCCCCCCCCCCCTCTCTCTCTCTCAGCCTCTCTGTGTCTGTCTCTGTGTCTGTCTCTGTCTCTTTCTGTCTCTGTCTGTCTGTCTGTCTGTCTGTCTGTCTGTCTCTCTCTCTCTCTCTCTCTCTCTCTCTCTCTCTCTCAGAACGCCAACAATCAATACCTTTCAGATGACACAGGCAGCGTAAATCCCCATCGATCCCCTCGTAACACAATTCATTGCCATGCACACACACACACACACACACACACACACACACACACACACACACACACACACACACACACACACAGAGCAAACACATGATCCGAACTAACTTCGTTTTCTTTAACTCTCTGGGAAACTCCCCATCGAGCTGCTCCTAACAATTCATTGCCATGCAGACAAAAGGAAAAGAAAAAGACCGAAAAGAATGATCCGAACTGGTTTATTTTTTCTCTTATGGGGAATGTTATTTCATTGTTAGGTCTGCAATGTCTGGAAGAAGGGGGCGGGGGGGGGGGGGGGGGGGGGGGGTAGGGGGGGGGGAGACGAAACAAACAAACAAAACTCATGGTAAAACAAGTGTAAAAAGAGACAGCCCATGGGTCTTGAGGATGAATGACCAGGCCCCCGGGGGATCATCATCATTGGGAGCAGATGTGATCAGGCTGTGGTGTTGAGCAGGGTGAGAAACTTGAGGGCAGCGACATCACTGGGATGTGTGTAAAGCGGGACAAGTCTCAGAGGTTGGGGAATGGGAGATACAGCGCGGGCAGATCTGAGTTTAGAAGGGAGGGAGAGGGGGGGGTGGGGGGTGGGGGGTGGGGAGGGGTGGAGGGGGCGGGAGGAGAGTGGAGCTGGAGGGAATGAGGTGAGAGAATCACGTTGTTTTAAAAAAGTTGTTCGTGTGTGTGTGTGTGTGTGTGTGTGTGTGTGTGTGTGTGTGTGTGTGTGATATATATATATACAATACGTGTGTGTGTGTGTGTGGTGTGTGTGTGTGTGTGTGTGTGTGTGTGTGTGTGTGTGTGTGTGCGTGTGTGTCTGTGTGTCTGTCTGTGTGTCTCTGTGTCTGTGTCTGTGTGTGTGTGTGTGTGTTGTGTCTGTCCACTCGGCGTGATACTAGAAGAAAGAAAAAATAAAAGGGGGGGGGGGGGGGGGGAGGGAGAAGGAAAAGGGCTGATTGAGCAGAAGCAAGAGAGAAGTAGGAGGAGGGGGAGACGAGGGAGGAGGGAGGAGGGAGTCAGGTAGATTGTGTATAATAAGTATTATGTGTTCGCACGGATGTGTTAATTGAATTCGTGTCCTTGCTTTAGAAATTTCATATGACTCTACACAAATTGAACGACGTTGCACACCTGGGAGACAAAGTAGAGATATGAAACCCATCTATAGGCAATTATATTTGGGAGAGACTGCCGAAGAGAAGAAAATGATGCGTTCGGATTGATGACCTAAAATAGTTTTGTACACTGCGTACTGAGGGATCTGAAATGAATTCTTCAAAACAATTTGACCCTTCATGAAAAAAGTCACAGGCTGTCTACAAACAAGAGAAAATAACAAGGGCAACAAAATGTTTTTTGATGCATGTCGTGCAAAACGTGTCAGTTTTCTAATTGTATATTCAGAAACCTTTTCTGCTTGAACGAAAACTGCTTTTAAAACTGTTTTAAAAACTCAAAACTCTGATCACTATCAAATTTTTATGCGAGAGCTATATGAACATCCCGAGTGTCACTTTGCTCCACTCTTAGCTGCAGTGTCCGCTTTTGTCATCATAATGAAACCAACATTGAAAAGATTTACAGGAAAATTCGCATTACTTCCTGTCAAAATTAGTGCAATGTATAAAACGACTTATTACAATCATTAGTCTGATCTCGTTGTAATTCTGATAGAAGGTTGAAGCATTGACCTTGAATCAACTCAGAGGAGACTGTGACTTTCCTTCATGGAAATTGGGCGGAGCTGATGTACACCCCACTCAAATTGCTATCAGTTTACCTCATACACACCCGATTTTAAAGTAGAGACGTCGTTCCACATAGAAGTAAAGACATACATTTTGAGGGGCTTAATCTATTTCATGTCCAGCCTTGGGGAATACGTTTCCTTGAATTTAACATCTTGAGCCAAAGAACAATGTGGATGCTGGTAGACACAAGAGTGTGCGTTGTTCTGGAAATCCGATAAAGAGCCGAGAACTGGCCGAATCGGCTTCAGATACTTAGCATGGTAACAGCATTGTTTAGCATCTACCTTTTCAAAGGCAATGCTTCGGTAGGGATACGGGATACGGATACGGATGATTTAATCATTATAGGCCATGGCCCCTTATGATGGGGGTGATTACACATTGACAAAAAGATATTGTAAAGTATATTGCACAAAACGAAAACAGCACATACTCAAGAATAGGCTGTGCTATGGAATTTGAAGGCTTTGTGTAGGTACAAGGCAAATGTGTTTTACATCATCCTCTCTAGTGCAGGCCATGGACTCATCTCTAAGACCACCCAAGGCAGTACACTGTAATGCAAAATGAACTTCATCTTCACATGCATTTTTTGCATACTGGACAGGTGAGATCAGAATTGTAATGTTGCCTAGAACGAAAATGATGAACAAAGATATTCGGTATTCCAAATTTAAATCTTGTCATTATAAACTTTAGATGTCTGTTGATTTTCATTGACAAGTAAGACGGAATATGGTGCAAGGAGTTACAATGTGTCTATACATATCAAATCCAGTGCTATCATTTATGTGCGAATTCCATTCTTGCTATCTGCTATCAACCGGTCTTGGCTGCGAACCATTCGGATAAAAGTCGGTTCATCTCACATCGGTAGGGAGCGATATGGAAGACTTAATGAACAAGCTCCGTCAATGAGTGGTCTCACTAAGAGTTCATTACGAGGACCTGTCAGCCATTTGCCGAAAGAATGCTGCTGCTTGACGCTGTGTGGTGTGTTACCCGGGTCTTTTATCAAATGACGTGTATTAAATGAGACGGCTACCAAACAATCATTGTTCTATATTATTTGCCTCTCTCTGCAAAACATGTTTCATCTAGAACTAGTGTTGACTGAGACCTTTGAAAACAAGTTTGATCTGGAAACGTTGTGACATTGGCCATTGGATAGTTCGACTGGAACTGCTGTGTAGCATAAGCTTTTGGATAGATTGAAACTATGTGTTTATTGCCTTTGGAGTGTGTTTTTTGAAAAAAAAAAAAAGCGTCGTTGTTCATAAGACTTCCGAAAGCGTCTTTCACGTGAAGACCAACCCTGATGTGGCCCCTTGCGGTCGGCTGGGCTATAAGCAACATTATCTTCTCTTACCTCACGTGAAGACTAGTGTGTGAAGTAAGCCGACGAAAGCTTGTTTAATCTAGAAAGAGGGCTGTGTAACATAGACCATTGGAGAGCAATTCTATCTGGTGTTACATTCTGGACTCTCCGTGACAAATTTCCTTTCCATCTTTATTTCCTATACATTATCATGTTGAGTGTTCCTTGGTTTTTTTTTTTTTTTTTTTTGTTTGTTTTTTTTCTCAGTTGCTATGTCTCTATCAACTGTGCACGAAAGCAGTGTCGCCGCGGTCACAAAAAGTAGAAGGGACTCACCTGTTACTGAAATTAGCATAGGGCGTACAGGTTTATCTGCCTTCCATTTATTCGTAATTTAGTTCATGCGGACGACACTTACAATCGGCTGTCCCGGAAGTACCCTTTTACACAGGCGCGGTCGTCTGTTCGAGAGAGTTATCTCCAGCCTCGCTGAACCAGAGGAGCTCGGTAATTCAGGCAGACATCAGGTCGAGGTCAGACGCATCTGTCTGACAAATTATTCGAGGGAAACAGGATTGTCTGGTTCGTTTCAGTAGAGGCATTGAAGCTGTTGGATTGATGTGCGTCTACCATCAACGTTGAGACTTTGATTTGCAGATACCAGATCTGATCTGTGCTCGCGGTTGAAGCCAGGAGAGACTTCTTGTAATTATGGAGCAGTGCCTTTGCCGAGTGTTCTCTGCAGTGGTGTACTATGCCTGCAACCTCATCATGCTGTGTCTCTGTGTGTGGTGCTATGTGGTCAATTGTGGACCAGAACTTTGTTGTGGTTGTTGTGGTTGTGGAGTAGGCAGTGCATCGTGCGATGACGACAAGTGCTTGGCTGCTGACTTGGGTCTGACGGGGGAGTCTGTTGGAGTCTGGTAAAATTCAAGAAAACCTGGTAAGGAAACTGAGTTTTTCCTTTGAATTCCAATATCATGAGGACATGATGGCTGGTGATTTTTATTTCGGCTCTGTGATTGCAGTGGTTGGGGTTTATCATTTAAATGATTGTTACGTAGTGGTTGCGTTGAAGGAATCATATTAGTGCCCTGGTGGTATGGGGACTATTGAGCATTTTAGCTGTCACGAAGGTTTGCAAAAACTGCAAGATTGTATGGAAATTATCTTGTACCTTATGGAGCTGTAAAAAGCTGAAATAGCAGCCATGAAGAGTATGGTAGTTGAGGAAAGGGAAATACTTTGTCTGATGATCAACCAGGTCTGTTACTGCTTGCTGTCCAATTCATAGACTGTTTTTTTTTTTTTTTTTGAAGGCTGGCTACCGTAAATGTTACCCGGCTGGCAACCTGCCCATTACCCCCCCCCCCCCCCCCACACACACACACACACACACACGCACGCACACACACAAGTATATAAACATAAATCATAGAGAATTATAGATTGTGGTTTATCTCGATTTGATGCCAAGGGAGCACAGACCCAATCAGCCGTGAATCCCTGATGATCCTGATCCAGGGGACGAAAGGTACTGGAGCGAGCCATATGAATGAGTCTGTCTTCAAGATGGATTACAGTTCCCAGATACTGCCAGTGAAGGTTAAAAAAGTTGGATTAAAATGTAAGCATAAAATCACAGCGCTGTTTCTTGCTGGTGCAGTCGTCAGGATATATATATATATATATATATAATATATATATATATATATATATATATATATATATATAGGTAATGGTTGTAATAACCAACACCAATTTAAAAAGAGTGCTCGACCGTATTGGGAGCGGTATCTGTTAAAAGGTAAGGTTTAAAAATAAGGCTTAAAATCTACAACGTTGTTTCATGCGCCCGCAATCCTGACGATTGCGGGCGCATGAAACAACGTTGTAGATTTTAAGCCTTCTTTTTAAACCTTACCTTTTAACATATATATATATATATATATATATATATATATATATATATATATATATGTTAAAATAGTGTGGTAAAAGGAAGTTTTAAAACTTCCTTTTACCACACTCCTTTTACCACACTATTTTAACAGATGTTGCTCCCCAAGGGGTTGAGCACTTTAAAAATTTTATTAGGCGTTTTAGTACTATTCTTGAGATATATATATATATATATATATATATATATATATATATATATATATATATTGCTTTTGAATCTTTGCCAAGTCATTAATGTAATGACGTAGAAACTGTTCGCCCGCACCTCTCTTCCCCCCACTACTGAATTGTTCAGTATATATCTCTTTTCACGACACAACTGACAACAACTCCCAAAGTGCAATTGTCAGGCTTGTCTTGACAGCAACAGCTAGCTAGATTATTGACAGAGTCACCTGTCAGTAAGAGCTGACCTAGCCACACACTCTCCTTCCCTCCCACTCTAAACCCCTCATCCTCCCTCTGAAAAGTCACGATGTAATCCCAGCCCACTGGAGTTGTGCAGAGCAATCTCCCCAATGTCGCCACTGAATGACTAAGATCCCTGTTCCTTCACACGTTGGTCAGAAAGCAATCTCCCCACTGTCGCCACTGGATCACTAAGCTCCATATTCCTTCCCACGTTGGTCACAGAGCAATCTCCCCACTGTCGCCACTGAATGACAAGCTCCATATTCCTTCCCACGTTGGTCACAGAGCAATCTCCCCACTGTCGCCACTGAATGACAAGCTCTATATTCCTTCCCACGTTGTTCACAGAGGAGTAGAACAATGTTTTGAACGTTACACGCAGGTGAAATATTCTTGACAAAAGTCACCCTGTGCAAATTTAAAAAAAAAAAAAAAGAAAAAAAAAGAAGCGTAGAGCAATGTTTGAATGCTGCCATGAAGAATGTAGGTTACCTTCAAATGTTCTCTAGAAGCACACGCACATGCGCGCGCGCGCACTCTCTCTCTCTCTCTCTCTCTCTCTCTCTCTTCTCTCTCTCTCTCTCACGCACACACAATTACCCCATGCACTTGCACACACACGCACACACACAGACACAGACACACAGATACCCGCATGTGCGTGCACGCGCACACAGACATACACACATGCATATGCACACAGACGCACACACAGACACCAACACATGCGCGCGTGCGCGCGCGTGCTCTCTTTCTCTCTCTCTCTCTCTCTCCTCTCTCTCTCTCTCTCTCTCTCTCTCTCTCACACACACACACACACACACACACACACACACACACGCACAGGCACACACACACACACACACACACACACACACACACACACACACACACACACACAGAAGGCGCGCACGCGCGCGCATATGCGTGTGATCTTTCAGTCTGTCTGTCCGTCTGTCCATCCGCATATGTGAAATAAGGGCAGACATTCAATTGTTGCATCACAGAATCAAATATCTAGCGAGTATTGATAGAGAGAGAGAGAAAAATAGGGAAGGACGTAGAGGGGAAGAAGGATGGGAAGGAGGCGGGTGGGGGGGGACGGGGGGGGGGGGGGGGGGGGTGGGGGGGGGGGGGGGGGGGGGGGGGGAGGGGGGGCGCGATTGACAGTGACAGTGAAAGGAATAAATCAGGAATGAAAACGAGCGCGTAAGGACCTTCCTCTCAGACGTCTCGTTGGCAGCATACGGGCATCACAAAAAAAACCTGTCCAGACTCGTGTGTTTCGCCTGCCTATCGTCGACTTCCATCTCATCAATCAGAGTTCCTGATTCATACAGGCATCATCAGAATCTGTCCTGGAAACCGTGATTTGTTTCGCCTGTCCGTTGGCCCAGTTGCGTCTGATAACTTGGGCTTTTTCTATAGAGGTCATGGAGGGTTCACCATAATCTGTTCTGAAACCTACATCTTTTGTTTCGCTTGTCCGTGGTCGAGTTTCATTTCGTATAATTCAGATTTACTTGTGACACTCAGCTCATTTGCTGATATATGTATATATATATATATATATATGTGTGTGTGTGTGTGTGTGTGTGTGTGTGTGTGTGTGTGTGTGCATAAAACAGCACACATCAGGAAAAGAGAATATGATGGAAAAGATGGAATGACAACTCCTTGCTACATGGTGGACCAGCTTCTTGTGTCACTTCCCACAGATCATTCTTGTTACCGAAGGAGTTTCGTTTCCTTCCTTTTTTCTCCTCCAGATATTAAGAGTTCCGACTGGATCTTACACACAAACAAAAAAAAAAAAAAAAAAAAAAAGAAAGAGAAATAAGAAAAAAAGAAAAAACATTCACCAGTGTAGTTTCTTGTGGATTATTTGTTTGTGGATACAATTTGACAAATTTGACGAGCTGCATAAAAAATCTTTAATTAAACAGATTTGGTAGCCCTAAAACAGGGGGACCCCTCCCCCCTCCCCCCCAGCACATATCAGGAAAGGTGAATATGATGGTCAAGATGGAGTGACTTCTCATGGGTACATGGTGGACCAGCTCCTGATGCCACTCTGGTGTCGCTGCCTAGAGATCACACTTTCTTACTGGAGAAATTTCGTTCCTTTCTTTTTTTTTTTTTCTTTCCAGACATTTAGAATTCCCACTGGGCCTTACAGGCAACGAAAAAAAACGAACAAACAAACAAAAAACGATTCACCAGACATTATTCTGCAAGATGATAGTGGTAGAAATGCTAATTATTATTATCATTTTTTTGTGTGCTAAATATAGTTGCAGACCTAACCGAGCGAGCATTTTTACAGCTACATCGTCTTCACATAAAGCTCTCAGGTGCGGTTCACTGGCTGTCTGTTACAGGTGGAATCAACTACATAACAAAGTTGCTACCTCGTCTTCACATAAAGTTCTTTCCCTCAGGTCGCTTCAATGGCTCTCTATTACAGGTGGAATTAACAACAGAACAAACCAGCTACATCGTCTTCACATAAAGCTCTTTCCCTCAGGTACGGTTCACTGGCTCTCTGTTACAAGCGGAATTAACTACAGAACAAAGTTACCTGTTGCAGCGGAATCGAAGTGAGAGGGTCGCTCATACTTTCATCCACACTGACCATCGGTTGAAAGGTTGTTCTACTTACTCATTTTGGCAGGAGAATTAGATGGTTTTTTTTTTTAACTAAGTAGAGGCAGTTTTTGACACAGAACCTGGCTGTTTATCATCCTAATTCCCATAGATCAGCAAAAAAAATGTTTCAAATTCTGTGGCCCATCGTGCCCTGCTCTCATGGTGACCTCAGTTTCGTTGTCCTCTCTAGGTTTATGGCCTTGGTTTGATTCTGTCGGGGTCACCGGTATCGGCGAGTCCATGGCAGCAGTCGTTGAGAACGGACGTGGTGGCGCCCTCCGGAGGGAGCTCACCCACGCCGGCCTCGCCACCAAGCAATTATTGTCGTCAGTAGGGGGCTTAGTAGGTGGTGTCCTGCGTATTTTAGATCAGAACAGGCGCTACTGAACACCACCAAAGTGACTCGGCAGCAGTGCAGTGTCTCCTCCGGTGGGTTGCCTCTTGACGACTTGACACTGACTGCTCCCTGTGGATTGCCGGTGCCGGGGCAGCGGCGGGACTGACCGGGCTGAGGCTGTGGACGGGATGTCAGAATGAGCGGCGTGGGTGCACTGCCACTGAGGTGGCACAGAAGATGGGACAGCCACAAAAGAAAAAAAGAAAAAAAAAACAAAACAAAACCCTGGCTGCTTCAATACAGATGCGGTGGACAACCCTTGGGATTTGAGAGCTGATCACCAGACAACCGGCACATTTGAAAATCCCATGCCTCACGTTTCATTTTCATCCGCAAACATGGGTTCAAAGACTTTCGTTCGTGATGATGTTTTTTGTTTCCTTTCTGTGACGTATATCTTTACGTCACTTTCTTTCCATTTTCATACTCCTGTCCTTCTTCGCCAGCTGTTATAGCAGGCTATAGGATTGTGTCTCTTGAGGGGAAAGACACTTATGCGGATACCACAGAGTTTCTCTCAGTTTCAGTTTCAGATTCATCAAGGCGTCACGAGTCCATATACGCTACACCACATCCGCTAAGTTTTGAGACCACACTACGCCTGATTTGAAGTTAACGGACAAATGGATTAACAACTAAGATGAGAGAATCGATGAAGAGGGTCTCGTGGCTACGACTTAGCAGATGTCTGACCTACGCATTAGCCCAATGAGCTGATCAGACCTTGAGTGCCTGCCTAACACTGGTTATTTATTTATTTTTTTTTTTAATCGAGAATTATCGAGAATTACCCACAGAATTATTGGTGTGAGTCTCTCTCCTCTCTCTCTCTCTCTCCTCTCTCTCCTCTCTCTCTCTCTCTCTCTCTCTCTCTCTCTATATTATATATATATGTGTATATAGCATATATAATATCAAGACTGAACATACAGGCCTACATAATTTACAAAAGAATATAGCTGTTTCTAAACAGCAATACGAAACAAATATTCAGTCTTACTTTACCATCAACGAAAGCAAAGCTGCTATTCAGTGTAAACACACACACACACACACACACACACACACACACACACACACACACACACACACACACGTGCGCTTGCTTGCTTTGAACCACACATACGAAAAACACACTACCACACACACAAAACACACCCCGTAATGAACGAGTACGTATTGATTAGTAAAGGATATGGAGGCCATATCCAGCTATGTGGTCGCCAGAAGATGACACTAATGGCGATGAGACCTAGCTTGGTGAGCAAACTGACCGGATGGAGCTTGGTGATTAATTTGGCTGTGGACATTGTGTCTGAAACATTGATATGGAATGACAGTTTGGAAGGGAAGCTGTGCTGTGGTTTACATGTGCACCCCCAGTTGATACCAGAACGGTCTTCTATTCCTGATGCAAAGCAGGACTGACATGGTCATAAAGTATCATGGAAAATCTCTTGTCTGAATCGTCAGGAATGCAAACATCATGATGATGATGATGATGATGATGATGATGATGATGAGAGAGAGAGAGAGCGAGAGAGAGAGAGAGAGAGAGAGAGAGAGAGAGAGAGCGAGAGAGAGAGAGAGAGAGAGAGAGAGAGAGAGAGAGAGAGAGAGACGGACGGACAGACAAAGACTTGACATGGTCGTAAAGTTTCATGGAAAATCTCTGATATGAATACAAACATGATGAAGAGAGAGAGAGAAGAGAGAGATAGAGAGAGAGAGACAGACAGACAGACAGACAGACAGACAGAGACAGAGGGACAGAGAGAGAGAGAGAGACAGAGAGAGACAGAGACAGAAAGACAAAGACAGACAGACAGACAGACAGAGAGAGATGAATGAGAGAGAGCGAGAGAGAGAGAGAGAGAGAGATAGAGAGAGAGAGAGAGAGAGAGAGATAGAGAGAACGAAACCGACCGACCGACAGAGAGAGAGAGAGAGAGAGAGAGAAGAGAGAGAGAGAGAGAAAAGAGAGAGAGAGAGACAGAACAGAGAGAGAGAGAGACATACAGAGAGAGAGAAGACATACAGAGAGAGAGAGAGAGAGAGAGAGAGATAGAGAGAGAGAGAGAGAGAAGGTACCATCAGCTTATAAGATGGCATTTTGT
>JADBJO010016951.1:0-2500 GCA_016801955.1 Conus betulinus | reverse complement strand
ATCACCCATAAAATCCATTTTTGTGGTGTTGAGTTGGTTGTTCTGGTTGGTGTTGGGTTGTTCGTTGTGTAGTCGTCATCATCATTTGTTGTTGTTGTTGTCGTTGCTGATGTTGTTAAGACATTGCCTTTCTGCACAGAGTCTGGTGGTGTTGGTCATGGTGGTGGTTATGGTTTGTGTGTGGTGTGTGTGTGTGTGTGTGTGGTGTGTGTGTGTGTGTGTGTCTTTGCTCCTTATACAAATCCACACGATTTCCCTGACCTTCTCTGTCACCTAGAAGCACACTGGACAGATAAGGAGCAAGCAACCCTTCGCATGAGTCGGATTTGTTTTTTTGTTTTGATACAAGGTAAAGGAACTGTGATCAGCGGGAGTGTGTTAGGAAGGGGGTGGGAGTCGGGTGGGTGGGGAGCGGTAAGCGAACAGGGGGAAGGACAAACAGAGAAAAAGGGGACGTTTGGGGGGGGGGGGGGGGGGGGGGGGGGGGGGGACAGGTTAAGTGTTATAAACAGAGGCTGAGATGGGTTTGTGACGCCGGGTAAAAGAGCTAGTACTATACTATAACGTACAGCGCGATGTAAATCATCCAATCCGATGTGTAATGCGATACAGTGATATATCATGCAATACAATGCAATGTAATATAACACAATGCAATACGACGCAATACAGTAGTATAATTCGCGATCTTTCTCTTGCTAGGCCCCTGCTCTGTTGGAATAGTCTCCCTTCTTCTCTGCGTAACACGGGACTCTTTAGAGACTTTTAAAACCTCCCTAAACACACACATCTTTTCTCTCGAACTGATTAACGATATCCGCTTATCACCGTGCGCGTCATGCTGGTGTTGACTCGCTCGTGTGTCTGTCTGCGTGTGTGAGTTTTTCGGTGTGTGTGTGTGTGTGTGTGTGTGTGTGTGTGTGTTGTGTGTGTGTGTGTTGTGTGTGTGTGTGCGTGTGTGTGTGTGTGTGTGTGTGGTGTGTGTGTGTGTGTGTGTGTGTGTGTGTGTGTGTGTGTGTGTTGTGTGTGTGTGTGTGTGTGTGGTGTGTGTGTGTGTGCAGAAATTTACAGAGAGAGAGAGAGCACACAGAGAGAGAGAGAGAGAGGAGAGAGAGAGAGAGAGAGAGAGAGAGAGAGAGAGAGAGAGAGAGAGCTCAGAATCCAGAGCCGCCACAACAGAGTTCTTAACATTTCAATTCTATCGGTGAATGACGCAAACCAAGGGTGTAGACAGTCTGAAAACACAGTCGTTAAACCCTGGCACATTCTCGACCCTACCAACACATCATTTCAGCTGAAGTGCGCGCAGGCCAACGCATCATTTCAGCTGAAGTGCGCGCAGGCCGGGTAAGAGTGTCATTTGCAGCTGATGCTACGAGAGTTGTTTACTTGTCGAAGTGGCGCTTCTTTTCGGTGTTTTCACATATGACTTCGACACAAGCTCGTTTTATGGCTACTTCCCGTGACCAGCGGCCCGTGATATAGTGGTTAGCGTCGCAGACTGCGGGCTGGGAGGTCTTGGGTTTTGATTCCCACCAGAGCCATTATTTGCGACACATATCGGCCCTGACCGGCTCTAATTCAGTATTGAAATTTTTTAAGGGCTAAAGTTGGAAGACTGCCACCACACAGTTGTGTCTCTTCCACTTCACGATTGTGACTGAGAGTATTGGTCAGGTTTCCTGATCGACACTGCAGGTGCGTGTATCTCTCGGGCCTGGCTAAAGCCAGGCTACATCATGAAAGTAAGCGTAGATTGCAGGCCCGTAATGTAGTTTTTGACCAGAATAGAACACCATACCCTCGTCTGTATCATCATGATCATCTGTATCGATCATCATTAATAAAAATTGTTCCAATTTCTGGAGCCCTTCATGCCTTGTTTCTCATGGTAATCTCAGCTTCGATTTTGTCTCCACTCAATACCTTGGTGAGGTTGTGTCGATGTCGTAGTATTGATATTTTTCACAGGGACTGTCGCTGGAGTGATGTAAATGGCATCCTCCAAAAGCTAACGATCACTCACAAAGAACACAAAAAAAACAGATTTTCCACCCAAAGACTACAATGACAACCCCCTCGGATGTCATGTTATTGGACTGCTTCCAACATGTACTTGTCCTGTTTATCCTGTTGTGTTTTTATCTTAGGAGACAGAAAATTTAATCAAACCCTGACACACACTATGCTTTTTCTTTCTGCTGTCAATGTTATGTTGCAAGATGTGACAACGTTGGAAATGAGTTTAATTGAATGTCTTAACTTGATCATCTGTGCACCACAAAACCTCTGGCTTCATATGGCAATCAAATACGTTCTTGTTCTCGTTCTTATCACATTGGCCTCGTGACGAGACACCTACCATCGTCAGTAATGGGCCGTGTAAGTTGTGTCCTGCGTATGTTGGACGTATTTATGCATAGTATGTATGTAACTTTTACATGTGTCAACAAAACACATTGAGAAGGCTGTCTAAGTGGTTGAAAAGACATCGCCAAAA
>JADBJO010016950.1:30000-39063 GCA_016801955.1 Conus betulinus | reverse complement strand
CAAGCAATTACTCTTCTTTCATCTTTGTTCCTTACAAATTACTTTTACTCCAAAACCCTCTTACACTAATATATATTATCAATTTTCTACATTTATTTTGTTTTTTTTTTTTTTTTTCCTTTTAGTGGGTTTTCCCAAATTGACTTATTGTTGTGACGGCCCTTCAACCTTTATTTTCGTTTTTTTGTGAACTCACCTGTCATTGCTGGCAAAAAAAAAGAGAATGGCAGTCATGTAAATGTGAATGAAACATACACATCGACTGTAATACTTACAAAAGCGCTAGCACAGAGAGAATGGAGAATGCACGAGCAGCTGTTGCATGTGTGTTGTCCCTAGTGCAAGCGAAAAACAATACTGTCAATAATATCCCCATGAAACAGAAACTTCCCTCATGAAATGTGAAACTGTGTGTCTGTTCTCGGTCAAGTCCATGGCCAAGTGGCCAGGAGAATGGTGTGTAATAAGTACGTTTGTACTTCTACTCTGACCCGAGCGTTCGTGGCCTCTGATAAATACAAAGAAACACAAGGGGAAAACAAAAAAAACCAACCAACCAAACAAACAAACATAAAACTACTCCTGGTCATACCATGCGTTCCGCTTTCAGTCGAGACTAACAGTAAGCTCTGTTCTGGCAATGCCAGCTCTATGTGTCCAAGTTGAGTTTTATTCTGTTTTTTTTTTCGTTCAGATATGATGACTGGTGGATTAATGTCAGCGTTGACATGTATTGAGTAATGCTCCCCACCATAGGCCATAATAACGGCATATCTCATAAAAGTGTATAACATGCCCCTTATAAGAGTGGTCATGGTGATGGTGAATGTATACCCACTGAGTATCAGCCTAAAGATGTCATGTGACAGTAGACATCTAAATTGTCCAATAGACTGAGCCAGATTATTATGGATATGCTCACCAGCATTTTCGAGGAAAAGGTCTTTACCGAGAAAATCCTTATGACCACCCAAAAGTCACATATGTGGGCACAACACTTTCCCAAAACGAACAGTTGTTGGTCCTTTGCTTACAATCAAACTGTGGGGGAACGTTTTCTTCACCGTACAGGAACAGTTCAAAGTAATATCCAGTTTCCAAAAAGAGGGTGTATGTATTGCATAAAAACAATTCACAGATATTTTGAGAATGTGAGCTTTGTTCTTTGTTATATTCTTATGGTATTGACACAGTGATACAATAAGCAATGTGAGCTGATATAATAAGGGTTTTTTTTTGCAAGTCTCAAGTGTTAACAGCACTGACTATCACCTTCTGAGAAAGTGAACCTTAAATTGATTTTAGCAGGTGATTAAGAAAAACGAAATCTCCCCAGTGTCAGAGGCCCGTCTCTCCCCACCCCCTCAAAAGCATTGCTTGTAAGTATAATTTGCATGCACGTTCAGCAATTCATGCGCGAGGACCGATTAATGTCTATGATGTGCACCGCGTACTAATAGGGCCCGACTAAGATAGAGATCCAGAAGATCCTCCATCTATTAAAAAAAGAAGATATATAAGATGCCAAACGCTGATTCAAGATGCGGGTTCCAAATAATTGCTCACAGTAATTCGGTTACATTCAGATTACAAGAAATGATCAGTATAAAATGATTGCATCATTTGTTTTCCACTTCATAATTGAACACAATTGTGTGGAACTTAACCATCCAATGACCTTTATTTTCAGAATCAAACGCGATTAACATAGAGCAGATTGTTGAAAATATTTACGAATATGATACAGAAGAACTCCAGTAAAGTTGAAGAATCAATGTTACTTACTTACTGAATGCATAGAATAAAAACATAGACAATGAGGAGTAATGAAAGATCTAATGAGCGACACAGCTATATGCGTAAAGTTGATATTTAATGTTACCCCGGAAATGGAGTATGGCTGCCATAATGGTGGGATTAAAAAAAAAACATACACACACACACACACACACACACACACACACACACACACACACACACACACACACACACACACACACACACAAAAGACACAACAACAAAAAAAAAACGGTCATACATACAAAACTCCACTGCGTGTCTATACAGGCAGTGTCCACAGGAGTATCAGCCTGCGTACGCAGAAAGAAAGACAGAAAAAGAAAAGATGTTTAATGTAACACAAACAAATATCTGAATATTGATACATTCAGATATGTTGCAGTTTATTCGTAAGTCTGTGCCTCTTTGTTTCGCCTTTTGTCCTTATATCCAGTGATATTCAAAGTTTCTATTGCATGTCCATGTCGATGCCATTGTTTATTTTCATTCATGGACATTTAAAAACAGACGGAAAAAATGAGACATGGTGAATCAAATATGATGTTAACATAAACACCTTAAATTTTCTGATAGTAAACCAGCATAATTATTCGTGATTGTATGTCTTTGAATATCTGTATATGTCTCTGTGAACTCTATTTAATATTAAAACTCTATTTTGCCATTGTAATATCTACAGCATTAATCAACAGCATTACACTGGCATGGTTTGACTACCAATATGCATATCGAGAACACCAGACACATACTAGAAGCAGTCTGATTATTAAGTACTGATGGATGCATTGTTTTGCAACACCACAACAGAAACTATAATCGAAAAAAAAAAAAAAAAAAAAAGGCAATATATGACAGCTCAGTAATTCTTGTATTGCCTGTTATGCATTCCATTTTGCCTGAGGGAATGAACTCTCCACACACACACACACACACACACACACACACACACACACACACACACACACACGCCACACACACACACACACACACACACACACACACACACACACACACACTGCCGATGATTGGGGAAAAAAAAAGGTAGAAGGAGTAGTAGCGGTAGCGATGCCACATAAGAACTTGGCATTTCTGTAATCTGTAATAAACCCTTAATCAGGTGGACTTACGTTTACTTTCGTATGTTCAGTACTCAACTCTTAACCTCCTCCCCACCTCACCTTTCTTATGCCCCCACTGGTTTTTAGAATTACAGTAAGTCGGAGAAAGGCGTGTTTGGGAACCAGATAAGAAAGCCATCAAGTCTAGTCCTAACTCGCGTCATCTGGGCTTTCCCTAACGTCATCTGGGCTTTGTCTAACGTCATGTAGGCTTTCCCTTACGTCATTCAGGCTTTCCCTAACATCATCCACACTATTTCAGGATGCCCGTGGTCTGGCCCAATCAGTTGACACTCTACAGAGAGGTGGAAAGCAGATCTTCAGGGAAAAAGTCCCTTTCATGCACATGTTTTGACCCTTCACACCTGTCATTGCCCCCCCCCCCCCCCCCCCCCCCCCCCGTTTCCTTTCTTCCCCCTCTCCCCCACCCCAAGCACCTGTTTTGACCCTTAACACCCTTTCGCTGTCTTTCTGTTAAAAAAAAAACAAACAAAACTACCCCCCACCCACCCCCACCCCCGATCTCCTCTCATCGTCCCCCTCCCCTACCCTGTACCTGTTTCGATCCTTAAAACTTGTTGTCTTTCCATCAGAGAAGAAGCTCTTTCCCCTTTCTCCCCCCCCCCCCCCCCCCCCCCCCCCCACAAGCCCAACACACAGCGCACCTGTTTTCGACCCCTAACACCTGTCGTTGTCTTTCTGTCAGAGAAGAAGCTCCTCACTCATCCCTCGTCGTCTCCCTCCGGCACCCTGCACCTCTTTGATCCTTAACATCTCCATTGTCTTCACGTCAGAGAAGGAGCTCTCCTCCCCCTCCCCCTCCCCCCCCCTCCCCTTCCCCCCACATATGTCGATCCTTAACACCTGTCGTTGTCTTTCTGTCAGAGATGAAAGCCCCCAACCCCACCCCTTCCCCCTCTACCCTCATCGTCCCTCTCACCAACCTGTTTTGGCCCTTGACACTTGTCTTTGACTTTCTGTCAGAGAAGAACCCACCCCCACCCCCACCCCCCGCCCCCTCCTCCTCTCCCTCACCCAACACGTATTTTGACCTTTAACGCCTGTTGTTTGTCTTTCTATCAGAGAAGAACATCCCCTACCCCCCCCCCTCCCCCTTTCTGTTTCGACCCTTAAAACCTGTCGTTTTTTCTGTCAGAGAAGAAGCCCCACCCCACCCCCCACCCCCCACCGTTTCCCCTTTCTTCACCTCCCCCATCCTACACCCAATTCGACCCTTAACACCTGTCATTGTCTTTCCATCAGAGAAGAATCCTCACACCCCCCCCCCCCCCCCCCCTTTTCACACTGCACTTCCTTTGACCTGTCGTGCCTTTCTGTTATAGGAGAAGCCCCCAGCCCTCCCACTCCTCATCACCAGCCCCCCCCCCCCCCCCCCCCCCCTCACCTGTTTGGACCCTCAACACGTATCGCTGTCTGTCTGTCAAAGAAGCAGTTTCTCTCCACCCTTCACACCACACCTGTTTTGACACGTAACACTTGTCCCTGTCTCTCTGTCTGAGAAGAAGCCCCCCTCCCCCTCCTGTCTCACCATCTGCCTCCCCTTCCATGCACCTGTTTTTGACACTTAACACCTGTTGTTGTCTTTCCGTCACAGAGAAAAGCACCCCCTCTCCACACACACATACGCACACTGCACTGCTTTGATTGTTAACACCTGTCGTTGTCTTTCCTGAGAGAAGCTCCTCCCCCCTTCTACCATCATCCTCCACACCTATTTTTGACACTTAACACCTGTCGTTGTTTTTCCATCAGAGAAGAAGTCCCCCCCCCCTTCTCCAGCCCCCACCACATCTGTTTTGACCCATAACACTTGGCGTGTCTTTCTGTCTGAGAACAAGCTCCCCCCCCCCCCCACTTCCTCCCATCTCCCCCACCCTGCACCTGTTTTGACCTTTAACACCTGTCGTTGTCTTTCTGTCAGAGAAAAAGCTACCCCCCCACCCCCACCTGTCACCCCCCTGACACCTGTCGTTGCCTTTTCTGTTGGGTAGAAGCCCCCATCCCTCCCTCTCTCTTCCCCTCCCCCACCCTGCACCTGTTTGAAGCTTAACACCTGTCGTCTTTATGTCTTTATGTGCATGATATTTTCGGGCGATCGCCTTACTTTGATTTCAGCTTTATGTCACATAAGAATCCCTCCCCCTTCTTCTCTTCCCCCCCCCCCCCCCCCCCCCCCCCCCCCCCTGCACTGTTTCGATTCTTAACACCTGTTGTCTTTACACAAACACAGTGTACCTGCCTTTCTGACAGACAAGACCTACCTCTCTCTTCCCCCCCCCCCACCCCCCCACATTCGACCCTTAACTCCTGTCTTTGTTTTTCTGTCAGATAAGAAGTCCCTCATCGCCTCCTGTTCCCTCCCCTCCCCTCCCCTCTTCCCTTTCTCCCCACATGCACGTCAATCGACCTTAAACGTCTCTTGTCTTTCTCTCAGAGAAGACCCCCCACCCCCTCCCCAAGTCTCCCCAACCTGCCTCATTTTCGAGTTCCAACCCTTAGGGCCTGCTGCCGTCTGCTGTCTTTTCTGTCTAAGAAGAAGGTCCCTGTGTGTGTGTGTGTGTGTGTGTGGTGTGTGTGTGTGTTGATCCGTAATGCCTGCTGTCTTTTGTTGGAGAAAAGCCCCATTCAATCAGATTATTTTACCTTTAACACCTGTTGTCTTTCTGTCTGAGAACGCCCCCCCCCCCCCCCCCCCCCACACACACACACACACAAACACATACTCCCTTCTCGTTCACGTGTTTTGACCTTTGATCCTTTCAAGGCCAGGTGAAGTAATAATCACATCCTGATATAGAATCACCAGTTTAAAGAACATGAAACGCATGTTCTCAGTAACCAAGGTAGCTGTTGAGGTACGTCCCTTTCAGTTTCCCAAACCAGCTTTTCACTATGAAAAAAAAAAAGCATTACGTTTAGGCAGTGAAAGGGCTGACTCCTGCTGTTGTCTTTCTGTCCGAGAAGCAGCTCCCTCCATGTACATTGTTTTCATCCATAACGCTTGCCCTTTTCATCCATAACGCTTGCCCTTTTCATCCATAACGCTTGCCCTTTTCATCCATAACGCTTGCCCTCTCTCTCTCTCAGAGAAGAAGCTTGCGTCATGCGTTACTTGGACCTTTCATGCCTATCAGTCTTTTCTTTCAGAGATGTATCCCCAAGTCATGCATGTGTTTGTCCCTTCATGGCCATTAGTCGTTCTTTTAAGAGATGTACCCCAACTCATGCATTGTTTGTCCCTTCATGGCCATTAGTCGTTCTTTTAGAGATGTACCCCAACTCATGCATGTGAATGTCCCTTCATGGCCATTAGTCGTTCTTTTAGAGATGTACCCCAACTCAAGCATTGTTTGTTTCGACCCTTCATGCCTTTCGTTCTTTCCCTGAGCACTGTGCTCGCTCTATACCTCCCCTTAACCATACCACTTTCTGTTCTTTATGTAGGAGTGCATGATATTTTCGGCGATTGCTTTAGTTTGATTCCAGCTATTGTCTTGATGGCGAAAAACATCAGGACTCACCATGTTTCTTGTGTTCCTGTCGTTTCATCACAATGTAAAAGAGTGTTATATACCCCAGCAGTACACAGAAGGCGGCAGCACCAATCACGCCACCAATAATGGCCACTGTTAGAAAGGAAAAAAAAATCTGTCGTTGCCATTACCATTGAACCTGTCTGACATTCAATACAGAGCGACCCTCATCCATGAACCGAATCAAAACACGGTTGTCCTCATCATTGAACTGGTCGAGGAATCATAAGAGCACTGTCACCCAGAGCTTGTCAACTAGTCAGGGAATCAAACAAAAAATGTCGCCATTACACCAACTGCTGTGGCGTAATGGTTAGAGTCGCGGCGAGGAGGTCGTAGGTTCGATTCCCATCAGAGCCATGTGGGATTATTCTGCCCCAACCAGCTCCTACCCATAGCTGAGTTTGCTATGGGCTCAGCTGGGGAGACGGGGGACATGCAGTCGAGTCTCATTCCTAAATAGATGCGTCTGAAAGAGTGGTGCTCAAATTTCCTGACCAATACTGTAGGTGCCTGTGTCTCTCGGGCCTGGTTGGCGCCCGGATATATCATGAACGTAAGCGTAGAGTACAGTCCTGTCATGCAGTCTCACACCGGAATAGAAATCTGTAGCATCATTTTCATCATCCTCACTCTCATCCATCATCGTTAAGGTTTTTTTTTTTTTTTTTTTTTAAGTCGCCATCACAGGACTTAAAACAGGATAAGAAGAGAATTGTCACTATCTTTGAACCTGCCAGGGTGTTTGATGGGGGATTCTCAATTATGCTGAAACGGCCCGAAGCTCAACAGGGAATTGTCACTAACACTCGAGTAAACTGTGAACGTCGTGTCTGTCAGCGACCTGGTCAGGAGAGCACGAGAACAGTCTTCATGTCAACAATCTGTGTCAGGATATCGGAAGAAGAATCATCATCCTTGTTTTACTCATGAGACCATCAGAGGAGTTAAGCATTGGCCGTTCTTGTTACATTTCTGATGAACCACTTTGAGAATCAGAAGAGAATTGTCCTCATCAGTGAAGCAAAAGAACATCAGTCAACCTGTCAGGGAGATCGAAAGGTAATTGTAATCATCGGTGAACTTTCTTATCAAAATCAGAATTGTTCTCGTCCATAAAATTGTCGTAAAAGGGATTATTGTCACCGGTGATAAACCTGTCAGAGAATCAGAAGAGATCTTTCCTCGCTTTGAGCTTCCAGACAATGAGGAACGTATCATCACTGACACTTAATACGAGCCAACATTGCAGGCTGTCATTCCATAATTAGGAACGTACCATCACTGACACTTAATACAAGCCAACATTACAGGCTGTCATTCGATAATTACGAACGTATCATCACTTACACTTAATACGAGCCAACATTACAGGCTGTCATTCGATAATTAGGAACGTATCATCACTTACACTTAATAAGAGCCAACATTGCAGGCTGTCATTCGACAATTAGGAACGTATCATCACTTACACTTAATACAAGCCAACATTGCAGGCTGTCATTCGATAATTAGAAACGTATCATCACTTACACTTAATACGAGCCAACATTACAGGCTGTCATTCCATAATTAGGAACGTATCATCACTTACACTTAATGCGAGCCAACATTGCAGGCTGTCATTCGATAGTGAAGAATGTACCATCACTTACACGTAATGCAAGCCAACATTGCGGGCTGTCATTAGACAATGAGGAACGTATCATCATTGACACTTAATACGAGCCAACATTACAGGCTGTCATTCGATAATTAGGAATGTATCATCACTTTACACTTAATACGAGCCAACATTGCAGGCTGTCATTCGACAAATGAGGAACGTATCATCACTTACACTTAATACGAGCCAACATGCAGGCTGACATTCGATAATTAGGAATGTATCATCACTTACACTTAATACGAGCCAACATTGCAGGCTGTCATTCGACAATTAGGAACGTATCATCACTTACACTTAATGCAAGCCAACATTGCAGGCTGTCATTGCGTAATACTTCATTTCCTTTGGTTACAGAAAGTCCCAGAATAAAAGAAAAAAAAAAGGCCAACTTTTCAAGTGCTACACTTTGTCAGCAGAACACTTGTGAATTACCTGTTCAGTTGGAGCAGGGTCACGCTATGTCATACATTATGTCTTGAACGTTTGTGTCAATATCTAACTGTATTCAGTATCAGTTTCAAAAGAAAGGTGTGCCCACCATATTAAGAGAATAGCATAGGTCAGTAAAACCATAGATGTTGAAATAGACATCCCATGAAAAAAAAAATATATATATATATATATATATATATATATATACATATATATACATATATATACATATACATATATAACAAGTGTGTGTGTGTGTGTGTGTGTGTGTGTGTGTGTGTGTGTGTGTGTGTGTGTGTGTGTGTGTGCATACGCGCGTGCGTGCATGCGCGCGAGCCTGCGTGCGTGCGTGTATGCGTGCGTGCGTGCGTGCGTGCGTGCGTGCGTGCGTGCGTGCGTGCGTGCGTGCGTGCGTGCGTGTGTGTGTGTGTGTGTGTGTGTGTGTGTGTGTGTGTGTGTGTGTGTGTGAAATTAGACTTTAGTTTTGATA
>JADBJO010016950.1:0-22500 GCA_016801955.1 Conus betulinus | reverse complement strand
GTTACCCGGGCAGGGGCGCTAGGTAAGAGTGACCACTGTGCTCTCCTAATTGACTTGAATCTCACGCCTCCCACCCAGCCAAAGCATGACAGGTACAAATATCACACAAGGCTGACTACGATGAAATCAGAAATGTCCTAAACCAAGTCGACTGGAAAAAAGAACTGGAGAACAAGAACACTGAGGAGCAATGGGAAATATTTGTAAAAAAGTCATTGAGGCAAAGCGTAAATTTGTACCTAAAGGCAAGGCAGACAGTGCATCCAGGAAGAAATGGCTGGACAACGAAACCTTGGAAATTGTTAGAGAGAAGCTCCGCAGATATAGGAGAAGGCTCAGAACGAGAACTGACGAAGACTTTAGGGAGTACGCCAAAGCTCGCAACAAGACTTCTCGGGCATGCCGCAAAGCCAAGGCCAGGTCTGAACGCACACCATCGCTGAGGAAGGTAAAGTGAACCAGAAACCTCTCTGGTCATATGTGAAATCAAAAACTAGCACCAGAACTGGCATATCTGACTTAAAAGAAGGATGACGGCTCAATTGCAAAGACAGACAAAGAGAAAGCCCAAGTACTTAATAACTTTTTCCAAAGTGTTTATACTAAAGAACCAGATGGAGATCTGCCAACGCCACCAGAGTATGATTTCGAATCGGCTCTCACAAACTTCAGCATCACGAAGAAGAGAGGTGAAGAAAATACTACTCAAGGGGTTGAAGACAAATAAGGCTGCAGGCATGGACGGCATACCAGCAATTCTCCTTGTAGAGACGGCAGACTCAATAGCGTTACCCATCAGCAATATCTTTCAGAAATCTTTGGAGGAAGGCCGCATCCCTAATGACTGGCGAAAGGCAAAAATGTTACCCCAATTTTCAAGAAGGGGAGCTGCTCGTCCCCAAACAATTACAGACCTGTCAGCCTGACTAGTATCTTATGCAAATCAATGGAAACACTTGTTAAAGCTAAAGTTCTAGAGCACATGCAGCATAACCATCTGATATGTGAACAACAACATAACTTCACACCTGGCCGTTCTGCAGTACTCAGCTGTTGGGACACCTTGGACTTCTGGACCCAGACACTTGACGATGGTGAGAAAATTGACGCAGTATACACAGACTTCAAGAAGGCTTTTGACAGTGTCCCCCACCGTCGTCTCTCCTGCTGAAGCTTGATGCACTTGGAGTCCGAGGCAATGTCCACGCATGGATCAAAGACTTCCTGACAGATCGAAAGAAAGTGGTCACGGTGAATGGCGAGACATCAGAGGAATCTGCAGTAACAAGTGGCATCCCACAAGGAAGCGTCCTCGGCCCCCTGCTGTTTGTCGCCTACATCAATGACCTGCCCCACATGCCAAGAACGAAGTCCGCATCTTCGCTGACGACACTAAGCTATTCGCACGGAGTGATAAAGTTGAGGCCCGGGAGTCCTTACAAGAAGATC
The DNA here is from genome assembly GCA_016801955.1 of Conus betulinus. NCBI lineage: Eukaryota > Metazoa > Mollusca > Gastropoda > Neogastropoda > Conidae > Conus > Conus betulinus. Next base: position 21,051 of record JADBJO010016950.1, on the reverse strand, counting down.
TGGACAACTTATACAACTGGTCAGAGAACCGGCTCCTTAGTTTCCACCCCCAGAAGTGTTGCGTGATGAGATTAGGGCACAGTCCAGATGAGCACACGTACACCATGAAGATGACAACAGAAGGCCAGGAAAGTAGGCACAACTTAGCTGAGACAGAAGCAGAGAAGGATTTGGGAGTAGTGGTCGATAGGAAACTGACGTTCAAGAACCACGTTGTCCAAGCTACAGCCAAAGCCAATCGAACACTTGGAGTAGTCAGAAGATCCTTCGACCATCTCTCGGATCGTACCTTGTTTCAGCTCTACAAGTCACTGGTTAGGCCGATGCTGGAGTATGGACATTCTGTTTGGTCCCCACACTACTGGCAGAAAGGTCTACAGCAGGATGTGGAAGACGTGCAGCGTCGAGCTACAAAACTTATCGGAAGACTGAAAGAGAAGCCCTACCCTGAACGTCTCCGAGAACTGAAGCTCCCCAGCCTAGAATTCAGAAGGCTCCGAGGCGACATGATTGACACATACAAGTAGGTCACAGGGATCTATAATGCAACAAGCCCGCAATTTAAACCATACACAGGACGTGAGACCAGAGGTCACAGCAAGAAACTCGCCAAAAACAAGCGCGCCGGCAAGTCCGAGGCAATTTCTTCTCAGAGAGAGTGGTGATGATGTGGAACAGCCTTCCTGAGTCAGTAGTGACAGCACCCACCCTGAATACATTCAAAAACAGACTAGATGCCCATTGGTCAGATCATCCTAGGCTTTATAACCCCAAATGCTACGAGCCAAACAACTAATTTCAACTGACATCGACAGTCTTCCCACCATTACGTCAGTCAGTTGTATGTCACATCAATAGAGCGATGAACCGATTTTAGAAAGATCTTGCAACATCGAAAACTACAAGTACAAGTAAGTATGACATGCTTACAAGGTTACGACTGTGCAAGTTCCTACGACATGCTTACCAGGTTACTACTGTGCCAGTTCCAACGACATGCTTACCAGCTTACTACTGTGTCAGTTCCTACGACATGCTTACCAGGTTACTACTGTGTCAGTTCATACCACATGCTTACCAGGTTACTACTGTGTCAGTTCATACCACATGATATGCTTACCAGGTTACTACTGTGTCAGTTCCTACGACATGCTTACCAGGTTACTACTGTGTCAGTTCCTACGACATGCTTACAGGTTACTACTTTGTCAGTTCATACCACATGACATGCTTACCAGCTTACTACTGTGTCAGTTCCTACGACATGCTTACCAGGTTACTACTGTGTCAGTTCCTACGACATGCTTACCAGGTTACTACTTTGTCAGTTCATACCACATGACATGCTTACCAGGTTACTACTGTGTCAGTTCCTACGACATGCTTATGGGGTTACTACCATGTCAGTTCCTACGATATGCTTATGGGGTTACTACCATGTCAGTTCCTACGATATGCTTAACATTGTATCAGTTCTTACTGCATGCTGACGTGAAACTGTCTGTTACAAAATGTAGTTTTTCATTGTCTTCAGACATGGGTATGCTTCAGTTCTGGCTTTATTTATTTCTCCCATCTAGAGAGTACCATTTTCTTTCAAGATGGGACGTGGCTGCCTACATGACTTCTCCACTCGTAATTCCACGGGAAGTCATCGTTGGGCCACACTGAAGAGAAGTCCACCAGGTTCTTCTAGGTCTGTTGGTTGTGTGTCAAGGGTGCATCTTTTTCTTGACTACTTTTCGGCCGATCCTTGAGAAAGGCCCATTGATGGTAAGGAAAGACCCACTGATCACACGAAAAATGGGGAAGATTGCAACCCCGAATCCTTTTCAGAAGGCATGTCAGACTTTGATGCGAAGCGTGGCTGTGTGTACTGAACACAGAGCACGCTTCCCAAGGATGGTGCAGAACTGCTCCCAGCTGGTTGGTCCGGCAGCAGTGGCTAGTATTTCTCTGGGTGTCACTTGCGCTTTAGGGGTATCTTTTTCGAGTCTCCCTTCCGGCTAAACCTGAGGAAAAGCCAGGTGATGAGGAGAAAAGACACAATGAAGCAGAGAAAGCGAGGGAGACTGCATCCCAGGATCCTTGTGGTAAAGCTGGACTGTACCGCTTTGTACTAGTTTCACACATCAGTCGAACAGCAACAAGGGAGGCTGCAGGATGCATGCTGCAGTTGGTTGATGGTGGTGTATTTTGCTGGTTGACTCTGCACTCATGAAATATGGGCTGAAGCACCCACAGGGGCGCTTCCATGGGGATTCTGTCGTGTCGCGTTTTGGTGGTCACACAGTGGCATTTGTTGCTGAGCAGTTATGTCCCCTGACGTCACACGGAAATGCCTTGTGCGTGCCTGCACCCACTGAGAACACAATGTAGGATTTCAAGGGCGGTGCATAATTCCCCTCTCTTTCGTCTGGTTGGTTTGGAAGTTGAGGCCAGCCGTCCATGTCCCACTTGCATCTTCTTGTCTGTCCATTGACTGAATCTAGAGGAAGGCCCAGAGACAGTGAGGTAAGACTCACTGACAACAAGGAAAGTACTCTTGGCCGCAGGAGAGACTGCAACCAGGGATGGTCTTTGCCTGTCATCAGAACAGCAACTAGGGGGCTGTGAAGATCCTGTTCCACAACAGCTTCTACCAGAAAGCAGCTATGACCCTTGAAGTCTTCACTGAATGTTCAAGCCTGTTGCGAAAGGCCTAAAGACGATAAGGAAAATCCTGCTGACAACGGGAGAAACTGCCACTTCGGGATCCTCATAAGAGGGCAAAGCTTGGCTAGTCTGGAGTTGCACTGGCTTATTTGTCAGCGTAACAGCGGTCAGTGGGGCTGTCGGGTGCCAGCAGCAATTGCTTGATTGCGGCGTCCTGTGCCAGTGGGCTCTGCCGTCATGAAGTAGAAGTGACATACGCATGGGTGAGTTTCCACATGCTGTTATGCCACTTCTTGGGATCACACAGTGGCATCTGCCACGACGGAGTTATGACCCTCGGAGTCTTGATGGAATGCTGTGAGCATGCCTGAACCTCATGGTTACACAACGCAGGCTTCAAGGGTCGGAGCAGGATTGCTCCCAGCTGGACGTTTTGGTAGCTGAGGCCAGCGCGTCAGTGGAAGAGACACCCTATATGGTATAATCACTTTTTGTCTGCCTTTTGGCCACCTCTGTGGACCAGTTACGATAAACAAAGACCGACTAAACACAGGGACAGTCCTGTTGAAAGGAGGAAAGACTGCAATCTGGGATCCCCTTCAGAAGGCACGTAAGAACATGTAGCGAAGTTTGGCTGTGTCTGAAGTTGTACTTGTTTCACCTGTGAGTAGAACATCAGACCGTAGGACGTAGGCAGGGATTGCTTGGTGGTGCCGTCTTTCGCCGGTGGGCTGTACGGTCATGAATGACACGCTGGTACACCCCTGGGGGCGCTTCCATAAAGGTTCTGTTGTATCGCATCTGTAGGTCACACAATGCCAGGAAGAAGTTATGGCCCGTGCATGTCAGTGCACCATACAATACAGCTCAGGCTTCCCAGGGTGGTGAAGAATTAATCCCAGCTGGCTGGTTTGCCATTTCATGTGAGTACATCCTTGGCTGTCCACGTTGTCGGTGGAGTCGTTATAAATTAAAATACTTGTTGAAACTAGAGGAAGACAATCAACAAAAACCCGCAGACATGAGTCAGCGAGAACGTCTGACTGGTTGCAAGAAGAAGAAGAAGAAGAAGAAGAAAAGAAGAAGAAGAACAACAACAACAACAACAACAACAACAACAAAACCCTGCTGTCCTGTATTGGGTGTTTCATGATTCACGCTGCCTTTGGATCGGCTAAATATTGTCTATATGTATTGTCTAGACCGTAAGCTTCCACTGTATTACATTATGCATTATGTACCACAGCGTTTTCCAGAGAGAGAGAGAGAGAGAGAGAGAGAGAGAGAGAGAGAGAGGGACAGACATACAGAGACAGACAGACAGACAGACAGACAGACAGACAGAGATAGAGAAAAGGACAGAGAGAGAGAGAGAGAGAGAGTGCGTGCGTGCGTGCGTGCGCGCGCGCGCGCGCGCGCGCGCGTGTGTGTGTGTGTGTGTGTGTGTGTGTGTGTTGTGTGAGACATACCACAAACGGCGCCATCTGGAGTTGACAAGTCCGGGTCGCAGTAACACGCATTATCGAAGCATATGGCACCGGCAACGCAGCTGTCTCCTGTGCTGTCAATAGAGCATGGGTCACCAACTCCACTGCCTGCACACACACACACACACACACACACACACACACACACACACACACACACACACACACACACACACACACACACACACACACACACACACACACACACACACACACACACACACACACACACACAGAAGCAAAGAGGAAAAACTGTAGATTAAAGTTTCAGCAGGGAAACTCAGCAGAGGAGACATCGCACAACAGTCGAGGTACTTGAATGGTGTTTAGAGCTTTGCTGCTCTATCCAGCATGCGCAGAACGCCACTACTAGGCTCCAAGAGGACAGAGTGAAACGCTAAGTCAAGAGCCAGCGTGCCTCATCAGCCTCAACCGGAGGGCAACGCCACGTCCGTTCAGCGACCGTCCCCCAAGCACCCGCCAAGTCTGAGGACCGCGTACCGGGACACGCACGAGCTAAAAAACTGTAGGCGTGAATGTGGGGAGAAATTAGAACCTGTCACCGATAGATCAGGGCCTGAGGATAGTTCGTGTAACCGGATAGTTTTCTTCAGCGAGGAGATGAAGATAACATTACCTCCCATCCATGGATGCCATGGTACCTGCTAGGGCAAACAGCTCTCCCTACTTCTGGAAGGTATCAGCAGCTGCTGACCACTTCCTCTGTTCTTTACTGTCGTGTGTGTGTGTGTGTGTGTGTGTGTGTGTGTGTGTGTGTGTGTGTGTGTGTGTGTGTGTGTGTGTGTGTGTGTGTGTTTTCTGCTAATGTGGACCGTTCTCCCGTCTTTGTTCTGGAAACTCATAAATCTTCTTGTATACTGGATATCTAATTATGACATGTCTGCGTTTGTGCTGTTTGTTTTCTTGCGGTCAGATGATGAAAATTGAACAGAATGTGCCGAATGGGTACTAGCTTGTCCATTCTGCAGTGTCAGACAACGCGTAGAGCGATGATGCACGCCATTGCACATGAACTCAAAAGATATTTCACGTATCTATTCCAACACTTTGTCTTGACATGCCCTATCCATGTGAACTGAACCACGTTTTATTTCAATGGGCAAATATACATTTCACTGTAGTAACAAGAGTTCTGACATCGGCAGTTCGACGGTTGAAATTGATAACAACAAGTATTTCATCATAACCACTCCATGTACCCTTCTTTTAGGAGATCAGGGCTGTTATCTACATCATAATGGGAAATTACGTGGCGAATCCTCAGACACAACATGTGCAAATATGTGCAAATATCCTTTATAGTGGCTAGAATAGCATTCTCTATCACACACACACATACACACACACACACACACACACACACACACACACACACAAACGCGCGCGCGCGCGCGCGCACGCACGCACACGCACATGCACACACACACAGACACACACAGACACACACACACACACACACACACACGCGCGCGCGCGTGCGCGCGCGCACACACACACACACACACCACACACACACATACATACATGCGCACACGTGCTTGATACCAATGAGCAATATTACTAAAGCCTTGTAACATGTTTACACTATCATCAGCAGGGGAAAACAAATCCCAAGTCTGAAGACTTCAGGCCAAAGTCTAGTAACAATTAATTTGTCCTAGTCATGCAATCATGAACAACTGCCATTCATAATGACAAAATTGAAACATAGTGGAGGAGGGAGTGAGAGAGAGAGAGAAAGAGAGAGAGAGGGAGGGAGGGAGGGAGGGAGGGAGGAGGAGAGAGAGAGAGAGAGAGAGAGAGAGAGAGAGAGAGAGAGAGAGAGAGAGAGAGAGAGAGAGATGGAGGATGGAGGAGTGAGAGATAGAGGCTAGGTGTAGGTGAGGAGAGAAGAGAGAGAGAGAGAGAGAGAGAGAGAGAGAGAGAGAGAGAGAGAGAGAGAGAGAGAGAGAGAGAGAGACAGACAGACAGACAGACAGACAGACAGACTGCAGAACACAATGGCACATTCCAGTGTCCCGACACTCACGACATTCCCCAAACCGGTCACAAAAGGTCCCCGTCCTGCAGTAGATGTCCCATTTTCCACGGCAGTCTCATTCATGTCCAGCCCTGATAACACCAGCACCGTGTCAGGACAGGAAAGGAACGACAAAACAAACTGGCTTCCACATTGTCGGCAGCTAAAGATTCACTAAGCGATATTGGCTTATAGCCCAGCCGACTGCATAGGGCCATATCAGGGCTGTCACCACGTTAAAGTCAGCTGACAAGTCATGCATTCATTCACACTACCCTTTAAAATACACCTTCTAAAAACACACCGACAGTTTGTTAACAAATCTTTCGACTCAAAAATCTCAGATCAGATGAAGAATGTTAATTTCTCAGGAATTCACAGATCACACCAAGGTGAAACATCTCTGCACAAGGTTTTCGTGGAGTCTGCTGTAAAAATGTGTTTATGTCTCACATCATGCAAGTCCCAACACTCTAAAAGAATATGTTTCATTGTGAGTGGTACATGACATGGAATGCACCATAGAGATTCTTAACTCTTTAAAATGAACGAATGAGTTACAAACGAATGGCCAGCGTGCAGCCGACATAAAACTATTCTTCTTTGCGACCACTAGAGGTAGATGTGAAAAACTTTTGTAGGTTTTGACGGATCTGGAAAAGTTTGTTAACCGTTGATTTATTCCAGTCCTCCTGCCTGAGGTCTCTGATATAAGCATTAAGTTTTGGTTTTAAATCTGAGTAAAGTTTCAAATAATGTCAGCAGCCAGTGCAAGGGAAAACAAATCTGGGATTCAGCACTGTTGGCAGTTAGTGCACATGAATACAGACTGCGTTTCTGCTCTGAAGGCAATTGAAGCAAGGGAATACAAAGTGGGTTTCTGCTCTGTATATCAATTGAAGCAAGGGAATACAAACTGGGTTTCTGCTCTGTAGGCAATTGAAGCAAGGGAATACAAACTGGGTTTCTGCTCTGTATATCAATTGAAGCAATGGTATACAACCTGGGTTTCTGCTCTGTAGGCAATTGAAGCAATGGAATACAACCTGGGTTTTTCTGCTCTGTAGGCAATTGAAGCAATGGAATACAACCTGGGTTTCTGCTCTGTGGGCAATTGAAGCAATGGAATACAACCTGGGTTTCTGCTCTGTGGGCAATTGAAGCAATGGAATACAACCTGGGTTTCTGCTCTGTGGGCAATTGAAGCAATGGAATACAACCTGGGTTTCTGCTCTCTAGGCAATTGCAGCAATGGAATACAACCTGGGGTTCTGCTCTGTAGGCAATTGAAGCAAGGGAATACAACCTGGGGTTCTGCTCTGTAGGCAATTGAAGCAAGGGAATACAACCTGGGTGTCTGCTGCTGTGTAGGCAAATGTGGTAAGGGAATACGCGCCAGGTTTATACACTGTCAGACTGTCTGACAGACTCATGCTAAAATCGCAACAGTCTGCTTTACGATGCGTTGTGATCTTTTCTGTCAGCGTGTTGTCAGAATTCTGCTCCGTAGTCAGTGATGCTTTGATTGAGAGTGCTTGGGTTTCTAAACAGTGCATCCGACCACTCAGACAGTTCAGCAGCTAAAAGACACAAGTTCTTGCAAATGTAAGTGTCACGGTCAGGGAAGGTCACTATGTGTGTGTGTGTATATATATATATATATATATATATGTGTGTGTGTGTGTGTGTGTGTGTGTGTGTGTGTGTGTGTGTGTGTGTGTGTGTGTGTCGCTAAGAACACGAAGCTTTTTTTCATTTGTATAATCGTTTACACATGTTTCTTGCTTACAGCTTGAAGTTCGTATAGTAAATAATAAACAAGTAGGGTACTCTTGCTCCCATTAGAAAACCTAACACAGAGTAACTTTTATTCAAGACTGGCACAGCCTTTTAAACTTGAATAAAGTCAGACAAATTCAAAGACGAACAATCTAATAGTTGGGGGAAACAAGCGCAGGCCGACAACCCCTCTGTCATCACAGAAATGACCCGGCAAATATTTGGAGTTATAGGGAGGGGGGGAAGGAGGGGGAGGGGAGGGGGGGGTTGAAGATGAGAAAGATGGGAACATGAAATGAAGAAAATACATTATCAATATGAAAATTCTTCACTAGCTGCATGAGAAAAAACCATCATAAGGGAAATATATTTGTATTGCCTGCTACTAGGCCTTTCGTCTGCTGGATCAGACTCATCAGGGAGACACAGCTGGTTGTGTCTGCGCTCCTGGCGTCAAATAGTGACACACCACATCCATAATACTGTGTGTTCTCACCACCAAGGGTTCAAAAAAGAATCCAACGGCACCTCCAAAGCAGCCAGCGAAGGGTAGTAAATGAAACAAAACGTAAATGTGGGGAGGAAAAAAAAGTTGCTGAAAAACTACAGATGCTATGCAAACAGTATAAAATATAGGGGACAATCTTTGGGACTATGTTTGAGGATCCACCCAAGGATGTAAGAGAGATCAAAAGACAAACACAGACGGACAGAAACAAATACAAATAGCCTCAATTTAATTGGAACGAAATCGAACATGAAATGAGGCAGGGAACAGTAAACAATAAACGATAAGCAAGTAGTATAACTCTTGCTCCCATAAGAAAACCTAACACAGAGTAACTTCTATTCAAGACTGGCACATCCTTTTATACTTGAATAAAGTCGGACAAATACAAAAGACGAACAATCTAATAATGGGGGAAAAACAAAGTGCAGGTCGACAACCCCTCTGTCATCACAGAAATAACTTGACAAAGATTTAGATTAAGGGGGGGGGGGGGGGGGGGGGGGGGGTTGAAGATGAGGAAGATGGGAACATGAAATCAAGAAAATATATTATGAATATGAACACTCTTCACTAGCTGCATGAGGGAACCATCATAATCGATGAGAGTCCGGTCCAGCGGATGAAAGGCCTAGGAGAATGCAATACAAATAGATCTGCCTTCAATAGAGATTACGATGGTTCCCTCATGCAGCTAGTGAAAGAGTTTTCATATTCATAATATATTTTCTTAATTTCATGTTCCCATCTTCCTCATCTTCATCCCCCCCCCCCCCCTCTCCTTAAGTCAAATCTTTGACAAGTCATTTCTTTGATGAGAGAGGGGTTGTCGGCTTGCGCTTGTTTGTCCCCCACTATTAGCATGTTCGTCTTTGCATTTGTCAGACTTTATTCAAGTTTAAAAGCTTGTGCCAGTTTTGAATAAAAGTTACTCTGTGTTAGGTTTTCTTATAGGAGCAAGAGTTACCCTACTTGTATTGTTTATCGTATGGTTTAGTTAAGGTTAGAACTAGGGTTTGGGCTAGTATCAGTTTAGGATCAGGGTTAGGCGAGAAAATGCGTACGTTTTTCACCTTTGTGTACCTTTTTCACCTTTTATTTGTTGGTCCCTTAGCTGGCTGCCTAAGGATCTGGCAGGATTTGTTTTTTTCTCCCTGTGGTGTTGAGAATACCAGAGAATGACGGGAGGTATAATTCCATTTCATACCGAAGACGGATCGACACGACTAACCAGGTTTCACTCAGAGAACCTCGATCAAGAGATGACAATTCGCTGTAGAACAAATGAAAATACTCGTTCTGCTTCCCAGACAGGCCTTAATTGTCTCCATACGCTGCCGCAGTGAAGGGTTTAATGTTTGCCTAGGATCGCCCTCTGCTTCCTTCTAGTTTTCTCTTTCATCGCCCACACCCTACTTATTTGTACAAATCTTATGCCTTTGCTAGGTCCTTGTCTATAGAAGGAAAAATCATTTCTCTGATCTATCCACGCCCCCCTTCCTTCGCAACACTTCGACCCCCAAACCCCTAATCCCGGTAATGTGTTTATTATACTATGGCTTGGTCTAGCAGTGGGAGACAGGATCCCTTAAGAGATCCAGGGAAAGGCATTTTTGCCCAATTCTTAGCTGACGTGAGCACCCAAACGATTGATCATGCATGGTTTATCGTAAGTGTAGGTGACCACTGAGACTTGATAGACTTTAACCTTCTGTGCACCCATTGGTATACTTGAGCATAGAATGAAAAATTTTCCCTTCATGTTCATTGTAATCGTCTCTGAAGCAGAGAGAGAGAGAGAGGAGAGAGAGAGAGAGAGGAGAGAGAGAGAGAGAGAGAGAGAGAGAGAGACTTACTACAGACAAAGTCGATGTCACACACAGCCCTGGTCATACAAAAGTCCTGTTTTTCTGCTTGGCATTGCTGCCCCAGCTTAATACCTGGAACAGGCCTTCACAGGATAAGGTGCTCTGCCCAGCAACAAATGAACCATTTCATATGTACTTCTTCCACATACAGGCTAATGTTGTCTGCAATATTAACGGCGTCTAGAGAAATAAAGATCCTCAACACAAGGACCCCCTGAGAGCCGCCAATTTGTCGCACAGGCCGATGTGAGAACCGCCGATTTGTCACACGTACGACAAATCGGCTTGTGCGACAAATCGGCGGTTCAGCACACTCCTTTTTCCACTGATTTGTCGCACGTGCGACAAATCGGCTTGTGCGACAAATCGGCGGTTCCCACCCCCATGTTTTCTCTTTACTTTTTGAAATTGATTTGGCCTGTGAACGGACATTTTGTACCTAAAATTAAACTGGCATTCATTCTAATGAAGTAGGCACGATTTGGCCAAAAAAAAAAAAAAAAAAAAATCACCCATGTTGTTATGAAGAATGAAAAGAAACCAACACCTTCCAATTGCTGAGAAAAAAAAAAAATGCCTTATTCGAGTTATTTTGTTGACAGGAGAAAAAGAAAATATCACACACACACACACACACACACACACACACACACACACACACACACACACACGCGCGCGCGCGCGCGCGCGCACACACACACACACACACCACACACAACGTGTTAAAAGAGAGCTTTGGGATAGGGGCAGGGTGGGGTGTGGGTGAGGTGAGTAGGAGATGGAGTGTATGCGATGAACAAGGAAAGAAAAAAACTGTATATCAGCGTTGAGACCATGCATAGTCAGCTCCCTGAGACCAACCTCATTTCACAACACTGCCATCACCACCACCACCCCTACCACTACCCACGAATGATACCTGTGGAAGCTACTACTACTTTTACCAGTTTTCTGAAAAAAAGTCAGAACTCTCTATCTCTCTCTCTTCACACACATATGCACGCACGCATACGCGCATATATTCATGCACACATATAAACACGCTCAAGCACACACACACACACACACACACACACACACACACACACACATATGATGAGCTTTACTGCATTGTCAACTGATGAAAACTAATGTTTCCCGGTTTACTGTTCAAATCAAATTTAGATCTTGAAAGTACTCGTAAAAGCCCACGAATTCTCGGGCATAGAAAAACTGTCTCAACACATCCCTTGTGATGAAAGCCTTTGTAGTAACCAGTCGTCCGGTTATGTTTCACGGAAAAGAAAATCTGTAGGTACACTTAACATGTGTACAACCTGTCAGTCACCAAAGCCCTGAAGCATGGACTCTCGAATATTCACTTCAAAACTGTCCGCTTGACGCTTCCTCTAAATAGGGTTTCTCTCCTATGGACTGGCAAACAAAATTGATGCGCAACGGAATGAACCAGTTCTTTATTCTCAGAGGTCAGGAACACTTCATGGCTTATATAATGTTCCCCCGCCGTGTGGTAAAAAAACGACTTTGACATTTGATTTGGAGTGGTCATTGTGACAAAGACGAAGCTCCGCGGCTCACACGCTATCGATTCAGCAGTGAGTTACAGACAACCGGGATCATTAACTGCCCTGTGCTACAGACATCCTGCAACAGGACCTTGATGTGAGCATTTCTCTTTGATGCTCCACATGCGGCCTCGACTGGACATCATACACCAGGAACAATGTACGCCGTTATGGTTTGTGTTTTGCTTTTTGGTTTGTATTTGTTTTTTTTTTTTTTTTGTCGTCACTAGTGAGTCTGGCTTCTCACACATCCTAAAGAGTTTCTACTTGGATATGTCAAAGTTTCAGACAGCAGAAGACTGCCTTAATGTTTATGTGTTTTATATATTTCTCAGACCATGTAGGCTTTTGGTTTTTTTGTAGTTGTTTTGTCAATAATATTTTTGGGGACACTGCAAGAAAACTTATAAAAAAAAAATAAAGCACAAACGAATCTGTGTGCACGTGGGGCCTTGTGAAGAGTGTTCACGGCTTCAGTTATGAGATGACTAGACTGACAATGATGTGTGGGAGCCTTCTGAAGGAAGGACATCTGTTCCCATCACCAACCCTCGACGCCCTCAACGTCCACTGGTGAGTAAGTGCTGCCTTTGTGAAAAGCCCGAGACATTTTAAATTGATGAAACGTCCTCATGCCTTTTTTTTTTCAACACACACACACACACACACACACACACACACACACACACACACACACACACACTTTGACATCCCTACGTGATGCATGAGAGAGAGAGAGAGAGAGAGAGAGAGAGAGAGAGAGACAGAGACAGAGACAGAGATATACAGAGGCAGAGAGACAGAGAGACAGAGAAAGAAACAGATATAAAGGTCAGATACAGAGATACAGAGGTATAGACAGAGACAGAGAGAGAGAGAGAGAGAGATAAGAGATAGGGGGGGGGGGGAGGGGGGCGGACTCACGGCAGCTGCGGGTAGTGGGATCACAGGTCGACCCCGTGACACACTCACTCTCCTCTTTACACTGTTGGCCCTCAGTCTTGGCTATCATCAACAGCAATGGGTTTGAACGTTTGCGTGGGTGCGTGCGTGTGTGTGTGCGTGTGTGCGCGTGTGTGTGTGTGTGTGTGTGTGTGTGTGTGTGTGTGTGTGAGAGAGTGTGTGTGTGTGAGTAGAGAGAGAGAGAGAGAGAGGATAGAGAGAGAGAGAGAGAGAAAGTAAGCGCGCGCGTGCGTGTGTGCGTGGCTACACGCTCTCGTGTGTTTACCCTAGACATAATCAAGAGGCCTTTTAAGTGAAATTTGAAATATGCAATGTTTCACAAACTGAAGGACATGCCCTGAATATCTATCTATCTATCTATCTATCTATCTATCTATCTATCTATCTATTTTTTTTTTGGCGGGGGGGGGGGGGGGGGGGGGGGGGGGGGGGGGGGCCAAAGTGACTGGATGAATGATGCTAAGGTGCTTAAAACATATTCTTTCCTATTTTTAATGTACAGAAAGTGTCTCAAACTACGCAGGTATTTCAGAAATGCGCAGAGAGTGGTAAGGAATTTTGTTATTGTGCTCTGTCATGCCTAGTTGCCCTCAGAACAATATTGTAACTTTAAGGGTCTGCAACAGATCTGAATCAAAATGGAGTATGATATAACAAACAATGCATGATGTAGTAAAATGCTATGGGAAGGAAAAAGAATATCATACCATATAAGAAAATGTGATGCAATGCAAAGTACTCGCACATATGAAACAAACAAACAAACAAACAAAAAGAAAGAAAAAAAAAACAAAACAAAACAAAAACACAAAAAAGACTGGTCTCTTCGTTCTCAACGCAGCATTCAACTTGAAAGAAAAAAAAAGTCTATTAAACGAACTCATGGTTTATAGACAGATTGGTAGTAGACTGTACACAATGACAAAGCAAACAAGAGGCAGCATAAGTCACTGGAGCCTAGCATCAGCCGAGAAGTGCTCGTTCTTTCCAATACCAAGTGTGACAACTCTGTGCATTCACAACTGCAGCACACTCCTGCCCTTGCAGTAGATCAGTCGGATCCAGAAGGCCAGGGGAATGTGTGTACCTTTCCTTCTGAACACTACAGCATGGTGCAGTAGATCGGCGGGTTCCACAAGGCCATGGTGATGTTGTACCTTTCCTTCTGAACACTACAGCATGGTGCAGTAGATCGGCGGGTTCCACAAGGCCATGGTGATGTTGTACCTTTCCTTCTGAACACTATAGCGAGTTGGGCAGTTGTGTCTGGGTCAGCATAGCGATTGTGGATCTTCGTCTTGGCCTTCTCCTGCATGTCTTTGACAGAGACGGTGACGGTGTAAACTGAAGGCCATGCCCAGGGCACAGTGTGAACGCCGTTCCGCTGCTGGAATTCTCTGGTGATCATGGGCAGTGTGTGGTTTAGCATTGCCATGCTGCAGGTGACCTGGCGAGAGAATGTTTTGATTTGCAAATGAAAGGGCAGAATGCTGGGCTCGATGTAGACCTGAGCACTGATGCCTCGCCCATGACCCACAGGGGCAATGTGTAGATGCCGTTCCGCTGCGGAATTCCCTTGGGACCTGGGCAGTGCATGGTTTAGCATTGCCATGCTGCAGGACCTGGCGAGGTTTATTTGATTTGCGTGAAAGGACAGAATACCTGCCATGATGTAGACTAAAGCCTTGATGTTCCACGCATGAGCCAAAGTCAGATAACAAGATCAACCATCTGCTGACAAGCGATGGCGCAAAATGATATGATACTGGTTATTCTGGATGGGGTCCATTTCCGGCACGTTGCCGACACAAAAGGTGCTGCAACATCTCCACACGAAGTACGCACTATCTGCTACGCTGATGCAGAATCCTGCATCCACTAGAAAGGAGAGATATCCTCTTCTGTTGATCATGCCAGTTAAGTCTTCACTGTGTCCACTGTGGACTGTTCTGGCGGTGGAGGGCAGTCTAGCCTTCTGTGCACCAGCTTTCTGATCATTAGCCACCGTAACACAGTGACCCTGTCCCTGCTTATGGGCCTGTGCCTCTGGGTGGTCTTGAAGTGTCAGAAACCTTTCTCAAAGGCAGAGTGGAAGGGTGTTTATGAATGGATCTGAAAAAAAAGAATGCCTGTCTGGTATGGTCTGCATCACTGTTGCCGCTAAACGGTCTTGCAGATGGTAGACATTCGAGATGCAAAGGTTTAAGAAGTTTGCCCCACTGACTGGTCTACAACAATGATATAATAATACAATATAATGTAGCATGATATATAATATGATAAGGTATAGTATGATACAATATAATGTAAAATAATATGTAGTAACACAATATGATACAACATTATATAATATGAGATCATGTGATATGGTATAGTATGACACAATGTGATATGCTACAGCTTGATATAATATAATCTGGTATGATATAATACAATATAATATAACATAATATAAAATAATGTAATACAATGCAATACAGTATAGTATAATATAATATGATATAAGATAACATAACATGCTATGATGTAATATAATGTTATGAAGACCAAAAACTCACAACAGGAAAAGTCCTTTGGCTCCGCAGTATATCCCTCCTGGCATTCACACTTTCCAGTGGCAGAGTTGCAGACAGCAGAAGGGTCGTCACACTTTGAACCTTTACAGTTCCCTCCAACCAAACCTTCAGCTGGAGCTTTAGAGAGAACAGGGACGGGGTTAAAGGTCAACTGTAGAAGGGTCGTCACACTTTGAATGTTACGTTCCCCTCCAACCAAACCTTCAGCTGGAGCTTTACAGAGAACAGGAGGGGGTAACATATAAAGTTTAGTAATGCGCAGTTAGTGCACACCGACAAAACACATGGGTGAAATCAGGAAAAAAGAAATGAAGAGCAGAAACGCCGGTGATCCAGAGGGGCACCTGAGGCCTCTTGCGGGGTCAAGGGGCAAAATCCCTTTTCGGGGTCAGGAAGGCGTTTCCCCCTGAAGCTCAAGGGTTGGGTTTCTACACCTTCTATAGAAAAAAGCTCTGAGTATTTGGATATCTTGCCTCCTCTTTATCATGTTTTCCACGAGACCACCATTAAAACTGACAATGTTGTTACTGATCTGTACGCAGTGGAGTTCCAATTAATTCAAGGAACTGGAAACAGCAATAATTTTTTTTCTTGACTTTATAATTTGCATTTACTATCTCTGAAATTAATGAAGACAGCTTGTAGTCTGAAATCAAGAACTAGTTTGTGGCGACCAGAATGTGTGCATCTGGTGTTACAAGAACTCCCTTGTATGGAACACTAGGCTTTTTTCTCACTTCAACCAAAAATCCTGGGTACCCTTGTTTACTCCAGGAGGAAGTTCAGCCTGCAACCCTGTATATATCAAGGGGGGGGGGGGGGGGGGGGGGGGAGGAGTTTTGAAAAGCTTCTACACGCGCTTAGTGATCTTTCTGAAGTTTCCGTATATTTTCACAGTTTTTAAAAATTTCTTTCTCGCTGTGAATGGGGTTTCCGAATGTGACCATTACTCAAAACAATTAGCATAGATAGTATGAGACATGATACTGCAAGATTCGTCACGAAATCTCTGGTAATCATGTAATTCGGGTACATACGCTTGCTCTGTCACGCGGTTATTGGTGGGTTTACCTCACACAAAACCACACACACACACACACACACACACACACACACACACACACACACACACACACACACATGCGTGTGCTTGCACACGTACAAAAACACACACGTTCTCTCTCTCTCTCTCTCTCTCTCTCTCTCTCTCTCTCTCTCTCTCTCTCTTACCCACAAGCGCCATTACACACACACACACACACACACACACACACACACACACACACACACGCATACACACATGCGTGCGCTTGCACACATACAAAAACACACACGTTCTCTCTCTCTCTCTCTCTCTCTCTCTCTCTCTCTCTCTCTCTCTCTCTCTCTCCTTACCACAAGCGCCATTACTGAGCGCAGTCAGGTCAGCTGCACATTCACACACTCGGGTCTCGTTACAGTGAGATCCAGCCACACACTCGGTGTCCTCTCTGCAGGCCTTGCCTGAAGGGCGTTCTGTGTAGAAAGACCGTAAAGTCCGTTCAATGAACACAAAGACCGTAACGTCCGTTCAATCAACACGAAGACCGTAAAGTCCTTTCAATCAACAGAAAGACCTTAAAGTCCGTTCAATCAACACAAAGACCGTAAAGTCCGTTCAATCAACAGAAAGACCGTAAAGTCCGTTCAATAAACACAAAGACCGTAAAGTTCGTTCAATCAACACGAAGACCGTAAAGTCCGTTCAATCAACACGAAGACCGTAAAAGTCCGTCCAATCAACAGAAAGACCCACAAGTCCATTCAATCAACACAAAGATCGTTAAGTCTGGTCAATCAAGTCCTTAATCACGATTTAAAGCCAGGTATTCTAGCTCTTTAAGAAACACAAATACACACAGGCCTTTTGTTCTATCAGGTTTCAATATACTTTCAAAGCTATTACATTTCACGGCACTTTGAGTAACGGATCGAGCCTCGTTACCCATCCACAAAACCTCTGTTAGTCAGCCCTTTTTAACTTTAATTCTTCCCTACAGGTTTTTTAAGTTGGCCGAATTTCTGCACACAAAACAGTAACAGTGTGTTCTTGATGTATATCGCCATCATTTTATATCGATCAAAAGAGCTGGTTAGCCTGAACGATGAACTTTCACGACCTTTCTTGCTTTTGGGAGACTCGAACGGCCCACTCTCCTCTTTTGGGTGTCTGGGTAGTATAGACACCTCACCCGAGGTCTTCTAGAGGATGTCTTCTCTGATCTTGAACTGTGTTGTCTAAATAATGGCTCCGCAGCATATCTTCATTCTTCAAATGGTACTCATTGTTGCATGGATTTGTTAGTGAGCTATCCTTCACTGGTCATAGACTTTGACTGGCGTGTTCATAATTTTCCTATAAACAAATTGAGAATGATGTGCCAAGACAACTGAATAAACTGCACGTATTTTGCTCTCTCTCTCTCTCTCTCTCTCTCTCTCTCTCTCTCTCTCTCTTTTGTAGTCCCAGTCAATCTCTCGATGACACTGCAGAAAAAGAATTTGTTTGGTACAAAGTGTAACTGTTTTGTTTGTTGTGTTGTTTGTTTTTTTCTCTCTCTCTTCTGAAAGCACTTCCTATGATAATAGTTAACGTATTCTCGTGTGTTCTTTTCGTTCTGTTTACACTGATTTACTAGATGATTAAGAGAGAGAGAGAGAGAGAGAGAGGGAGAGAGAGAGAGAGGAGAGGAGAGAGAGAGAGAGAGAGAGAGAGAGAGAGAGAGAGAGAGAGAGAGAGAGCACTTACTGCATCTTTTCAGTGTGTCGCAGATGGTGCCACTTCTACAACTCGTTGGATAATCAGTACAATTCTGATCAATTTTCAGACCTGTACAACCACACCAAGGACTGTCATATCCTATACATATGACAGACCCGTCGTAGACGCCGCATTCTTATTACACTCTGCAGTGGCTTCAAGGGTTCCAAAACATTCCTGGATGAAGTACCAACAGTTCTTTTTTCGTACTCTATGGTTGTGCACTCTACCTTTAGAACTCCCATTGCGAAGAAAAAACTCATGCTTACCTGTCCAAACAGATGTCTTATCTCCACTTGGCGTGGAACATGGTCATGCATGAGGATCCTCCCCCCTTCTCCCCCATTCCCCTTCCCCTCCCAAAGTATATCTATATCTATCTATCTATCTATCTATCTATATATATATATATATATATATATATATATATATATATATATATATATATATATGTATGTATGTATGAAGAGTGGGGAGCTAATTGTAACCGTTTTATTTAAAATACAGTGGACTCTCTCTTTACCTTCTCAACGATGGTAGTAATACTCATATTCGAGACAACCCTAAACATAATCCTAGTGCCATCGACTTATTCATTCATATCTCCTGAACTAGCTATATCATGTGACTGGCAAACACTGATGATCCATTAAATAGTGATCATCTCCCTATTGTCGTTTCTCTTGAACGTATGAGACCTGAAACAACCGATTTCACGCATGACAAAGTTCCTAAATATTGTTACAAGTTTGCTAATTAGAATAAATTTTTCATATCTACTTAGTTCATTTAATGTAAACATAGAAAATCTGAGAATCAAGATGTCGATACGTTATACGATCATTTTCAGAATGCAGTACACACTGCTGCGAAAGATTCCATTCCGACTGTAAAATATGTAAACATAAAAAAAAAACCAAACATTCGGGTAATGTCTGGTGGAATGGTATATGTCAGCAGGCAAAACAAGAAAAACATAGAAAAAAACCCAAAGATTACAAAAGAGAAACAAATCCCAAGGAAAAAGCGGGAAAACTTCTTGAGAAAAAAAAAAAAGCAAAATATCACCAAAATAGAATAAGTGCACAAGCAAAAAGTCAGTATTGGTTGTCTATATGTCAAAATGAGGTGTCAAACTTTAAGATATTCAAAAAGTTTGGACACAATTAAAAACGATGAAAAATGGAATTAACCTTCCACTTTGTCCAATTGATTTAATACAATCTGAATTTCCATCAAATTTTGATAAAGCTGAAGCCTTTGCGGACTTATTTGCGAACAACAGTAGCATTGACAGCTTATCCTTTGACATGGAAAAACGCCGCGAAACTAAAAAAAAAAAAAAAAAAAAAAAAAAAATGAAAGACATCTGTAATAGCCCTAAACCTACAGAAAATCACTATTTAGCATATAATAATATCGCTATAACATTGCAGGAAGTCCAAGAGGTGTATCCTAATCTGAATAAAAAGGCATCAGTGGGATGAGATGGCATTTCAAATAAAATGTTAGGTCATTTCCCGCAACAAAATATAATACATTTTCTCTACATTTGTTTTTCAAAAAAATGTTGGGACAATGAAAAAAAAAATGCCCCTGATTTGGAAGAACTCAATTATTATAACAATTCATAAACAAGGAAAACCACTCAGAGAGATATAAATAGCTATCGACCAATATCATTAAGTCTAACACATGTAAATTGATGAAAAAGATAGTGTTAAAAAGGCTAATTCATCATTGTAACAAAAAACAGAATCATTCCTATCAACCAAGCTGCATTCCAAGCACGCAGATCTACAATTGAACACTAGCAAAAATTACAACACACAATTTTGCACGACGTAAGAACATTCTCGCTACCTTTTTTGACATTCATAAAACATACGAACAAGTGTGGCACAAAACAACTAATGTACAAAATTAAAAAAAAAATTAATATTGGAATCAGCGGGAACATATACAATTTTATTCAAGATTTTCTACACTGTAGGCACATTCAAACACAAATAGGAAAAACATATTCCAACCCAAGACCTTTACAAATGGGTTTACCCGAGGTTCAGTAATTTCTCCAATATTATTTAATATTTTATATCTGATCTTCCTAACAGTCTTTCTAAAGATATTGAAGTGGCTCAATTTGCTGATGATGATATATGTTTGTGTGTGTGTGTGTGTGTGTGTGTGTGTGTGTGTGTGTGTGTGTGTGTACTCACGGCAAGTAGAATCGATATCACACATAGCTTCATGCATGCAGTGGCCGCTTAGCATTCCTCTACATGATGTGGTGACACTGAAAGCGAAGGTAATAAAAAAAAAAAGACAGACAAGAGAGGCACGGAAAAGAAAGAAAGTGGTGATTAGTAAGAAACAAAGGAAGTAAAAGATGACATGAAAAACAAACAATGAGAGAAAAAAAAAAAGGGGGGGGGGGGACTCCTCTCTCCTCTTTCTCAACCACACACACACACACACCACACCACAAACGCACAACACACACACGCATCAGTTCACACACGCACGCCGCACGCACACCCGCACGCAGGGCATGCACTCACGCGCACGAAACACACACACCCCACCACACACAACACACACCCACACACACCCACACACACACACACCACACACACACGTATGCACACTTATCTAGCTACCGATCTGCGTACTATAACGACTAAACTGAATTGTTTTGTGTATGCATGTGTGTATGTTGTATGTAGGTCTGTATGTAGTATGTATGTAGTATGTATGTATAGTATGTATGTATGTATGTATGTATGTATGATGCATGCAGATGTATGTA
>JADBJO010016949.1:22500-27500 GCA_016801955.1 Conus betulinus | reverse complement strand
CAAAAACAAAACAAAAAGATAAAATAAATAAGTAAATAAAAAAAGAAATTAGGGAGACGATAAACAAAAGTTTGTCAAACTAGTTCCTAGTTCGTGCTTTCTCCGCATAAAGTTTGCCTCATCTTCGGTGCAAAGACACTAATTTATTCCGTTACCTTTGAGACTGAAGGTTAACAAGGAAATTCGTTCTCTTAATGATTTGCTATTACTTCTTCCCCATACACCAAAGACAGTTACGTCCCTTGAGAGCCGTCAGAAGATTGACTCTTCAAAGTGCGCTAAATGATGTTTCCCTCACATCGAAGCCAGTGTTGTATTGAAGGTTGTGTAATCTCAACTCTTCACTTAGCTGATTCTTCTCTCTCTCTCTCTCTCTCTCTCTCTCTCTCTCTCTCTCTCTCTCTCTCTCTCTCTCTCTCTCTCTCTCTCTCAATTTCTCTCTCTCTCTCTCTTTCTCTTTTCTCTCTCTCTCTCTCTCTGTGTCTCTCTCTCTCTCTCTCTCACAAACACGTGCACGCGCGCGTGCGCGCGAACACACACACACACACACACACACACACACACACACACACACACACACACACACATCCTGAGGCGGCGGGTTACTGCGATGGGGCTGTTGATTGTTCATGGAGATCTGACAGTTCCACACATCAAACAGCATGGCAATCTGTCTGAAAGAACGCCCCCGTCGTCTTCAACAATGCGCCGACATTTTATGTAGCCGCACGTAAACCATGCCAACAACGTTTCAGGCAAAACAACGTTGATTGGGGAAAGCAGATCGCAGAAGCATGACATCTCTCTCCCTGTCTGTCTGTCTGTCTGTCTGTCTCTCTCTCTCTCTCTCTCTCTCTCTCTCTTGGCTATTTCGTGTTTTCGTTCCTTCCATTTCCCATTTCATGCTTTCTGTCTCTCCTCTCATTCTGTGTCATTCCTTTCATGAGATTTTATTTCGTTTTTCTTTTTCTTCCTAATTCCTTTTGATTGTTAAGTTCTTTTTTTTTAATTCTCAGTTCCAATCCTTTTGGTTTTGGTTTTGTTTTATTCCTTTTTCTCTTTTTTTTCCCCTTCCTATTCTTTCTTCTAGCTGTACTTCTGACAGTACAGTACAGTTACCGTGGGTATAACGTTTGCAAGACTGGATGACTTCTGTTTTTCGTACCGCCCTCACTCGCGAGGGGATTTGACTCTAATGTTTAGCTGCCCCTTTTGGTCTTGAAGCTATCTCCTCATTCTAACTATGAGACCCTCTCCCCAATCAGTTCTCATAACTTCAAACGCTGGTTAATCTGACTGTTACCTTTGCGCAGTTACCCCCAAGGCTTTTAGGCTCTGTAAAACCGTACACTTGCAAACCCGTACATATCTCAACCATATACTGGCAACAAGTTAATGCAATGGTAGTTCATGGTCTCGGGATAAAGGGACATCTACTTGACTACAACACGAATACTAATCTTCATGATAGAGTAGGTAAACACCGCAGAGCATAAGTGGTTATCTAAGGTGATGTCGTTTAGCACATTTTTTGGAAAGTTTTGTAAACGTTTTGTGCTAAATCATCTTTTAAATATGGACATATCTAAGATGAAATAAAACCATATGTTTATAAAAACTGATTTTTACAGTTCTCTTTTCGAAATGTCAACATGCTCATTTTTAGCTTTATTTACCCTATGTAGGCAAGGCAGCTTAAAAAGTTCAAATGAAGGGCATCTCTTGTCTTGTTTTTGTTTTCTTTTCCCTTTCTTTGTTCATTTTCGTTTCCTTCTACCTTCATTCTTTCCGTATTTAGCTGCCCTCTTTGTTCCTCCGTTTTTGCTTGCTTGCTTTCTTGCTTTCCCCCTGTTTTTCTTTTCTGTCTGTATCGTTATTCCAGCTGTTTCATTGATGTCAAACTCCTGGAACTCATCTAACTCCTGGCCGTCCTTTTCAATCAAAGCTGACATTTGCTGCAGTGTATTTTCGCTCTGTTTACTCGGACAGTAAATACATCAGATTACCTCTGGCATTATATTTTCCGGGACAGCCATAAACCGAGAACAAAGGTGACAGTGTCCCCTCTTCTTACGTAAATGCGAACGATGGCCTGGGTTGTGTGGTGTGTATACATGTGGGGGTGTTGTGTACGTGTGATGGGAGAAGAGTACACTTTTTTGAGTAAATCTGTTCACGAATTAAAAAAAAATATATTGAAAACCAAAGGTGAGTAACAGCATGTACATGCTGACTGACTCACTTCTTAAACACTCTTTTTAACAGAATAGGGAAAAATACGACTTGTCAACCAGTATATCACTGGAAAGTGTTAACATGCTATGAAAATATGTCCCCTTACGGATGCTTATCAGTTCTTAAACTCTAGCTGTGCAGTATTCATGTTCAATGGAAGATTTGTAATAATCTTGCTAAAGGATCTAGCATCCACTCGTCCGTACAGATCCGCACCACGGATTTAAATCAAAAAGTAAAAATGATCTTTTTATGAGGTCACACTCTATCTTACCACTGAATTCTAATTAGAAAAAGATCAGTCAGATAGTTTTTACGCATGCTGGCAATAAAGAAAAAAAGGAAAGAAAGAAATGAACAATTCAAACGGACGTAGAAATGAACAACAGCTCCTTGGGGAGAAAACTCAATGCACATGTTTACAGGCATGATTATTGGTACAGGCCAGCAAAGGTTTGTATGTAAATAAGAAAGGTGGGTTAGGATACACATGACGCAGTTAACGCGCCGAGAGAGAGAGAGAGAGAGAGAGAGAGAGAGAGAGAGAGAGAGAGAGAGAGAGAGAGAGAGAGAGAGAGAGAACCTTATATTTATGCATTGGCAATATTATGACACAATTAAGGATCCAGCCACAAAATCGGTGAAATATATCTCTTTCCGTACAAACTATCATCGGATGTGGTTGACGGTCATGACCACCATTCGCTGATGACTGCAGGTAGTGTGTTCCAGGTGGATAACTACAATACTTTGTGTAGTAGTAAGCATCTATGTACATACAACGAAAAACAGAGTAATGTGACTGTCAACATTTTGGTCAGCAGCTTTTGTACACATTCTCAAGGTATGACGGCTGCCCTGTCTACACGAACTTTTAACTTCTTTAACATGTCAGACCAATCTGAATGGGCAGTCCGGTGTCGTGAGTGAAGTCCACAGTCTGCTGCAGCGATATCACCGGCACCCACAGATTCCTCTTCAGTCCACTGCACTGGGCCACATCTGCTGTCTCGGGATGTCGCAGGTAGGACAGGACTGGGGAATGTAGGTCGGGTGGACTAGTGTGATACGGAACATTCGTCCAGGCAAGGACCATCAGCCTGAAGAGATGTGAGAGCAGCTGACAATGTCCTGCCATGAGATGGTGACCTGGATGCGCCCTGTCCAGCCGATGGCTACCATCCCCAAGGGTCTTGACGTCTCAGTGCAACACTTGGCGGGCCGTTTGCTACCCTGTGCCACAACACTTGCACATTTGCAACATCTTCATCGCCAGCAAAACACCGCAACGGTAAGGGATCCACTGCAACACCAGATGTGTTTTGGAGCCCAGTGTTTGAAGTTTTCGCTTGGTGCCCTAGAGGATTTACACTCGGCAGTGAGCGTGAGCATGTGGGATGATAGATCATGTCGTGCCTGCAGGATCCCAGCAGCATGAAGGGTCCGAGCAGCAGGTTGCCGCTGAGCAGTTTGTGACCAACACAAAGGTGATACATGCGTCTTAACAGAGGTTTCGGCTTTTGTGTTGGTCACAACCTCATCAGTGGCCACAGATATAGTGTACGGGCTGCTGTCGGGACACCATGTGTAGACGTCACTTCCTCCAGTGGGCACATCATCTTCAGCAGACCATCTTCTTAGATCCAGGCCCACGTGGTAATTGGGTAATCCTTTGATCATCATTTCAGGGGTCAGGGAAGTCAGATGGGATTGCCGGTCAACGAGCCTGCATGCAATATCTTTTGGGAGGAATACTCCCCTTTGATTGTTCTTCAAGTTTAACTACTCTAAATCCATCATGTTAAGCCTGGGTGGGAGAGAAAAATGCTGGAGGAGGAGGAGGAGAAGGACGCAACCCAATATGAACTTTAAATCTTAATACTATTTTATTGTTGTCTGTTTTGTTTTTCAATATGAACTTTAAATCTTGATACTATTTTCTTGTTGTCTATTTGTTTTCAATAAGGCCAGTTTCATTACTCTCTTCCTGTCATTGACGGGCAGCTCTATGGTAGAATCTGCTTTGCTTACAGCCCATGGTGATAAGATCCTGCTATGACCGGCCCAAAGAAAGACATTTTAAATCCCCGATCTTGAGGAGCACCATTCATTTTGATCCTGATTCTCACGAGTAACGATGCTTGGTGTGAAGAGGATGCATAGTTAACGTGACAAATTAATTCAGCACAACATTTTCTTGATTAATATCTGTACATTTCTTTGGAACGAAGAGCTCATAATCTAAAGACAGGGCTATAACGCTATCTTTAGCCCAGAACACAGTGTATGCTTGACTGAGATTTTTGTGGTGTCTTCAAACTTACACCAAGACATTTCACACGCCGCTTTTGAACTGGTAGGTAACCATTGGGTTATATGTGGAAAGTGAGGGAGAAAAAGAGGGGGGAGGGCGAGACTCAGAAATCAAATGATAAAGCCAGAGGATGAGGAAGTGAACGAGATGAAGAGAGGGGCGGGGGACAGAGGGAGGGAGGGAGAGAGGGAGGGATGAGGAATGAAGGCGTGGTAATGTGCAAAGGAGAAAGAGAACACCGAGCTGTCATTTATACGTTTACGTGTGTGTGTGTGTGTGTGTGTGTGTGTGTGTGTGTGTGTGTGTGTGTGTTCGTTTCGTGTGTGTGTGTGTTCGTGTGAGTGTGTCATGTGCACAGGATGTGTGAAGGTGTCATGTGCACATGTTGTTTTGTGTTTTAAGATTGAACGTCAGCTGTATTGGGGTATTGAGAGAAAAAAACGACCATGTG